>CAUYRT010051981.1:0-92524 GCA_963574885.1 Lepilemur ruficaudatus | reverse complement strand
CCAAACAACTAAAAATAGAAAAAATTAGCTGGGCACGGTGGCGCGTGTCTGTAGTCCCAGCTACTTGGGCGGCTGAGACAGGAGGATCACTTGAGCCTAGAAGACGTTTCTGTGAGCTAGGCTGATGTCACTGCACTCTAGCCCAGGCAACAGTGAGACTCTGTCTCAAAAGCAAAACAAAAAAGTATGTATTCATTTTTGGGTGGGCACCATCATCTATGAGGTTCTGATACACGGTAGATTGTTATTCTTTAATTACAAATATGGCTAATGTTTTGGCCTCTGAAAGTTAATTCTCAGTGTGCTTGTATAGGAATAAGAATGTATGGAAGTCAGACTTTTGGTGAGAAAAATCTGACTTTGCCTCATGTTACAATGTAGAAGTGATACAAAAGACCCTACTATAAGTATTTGATCTGTGCTGGGGTGGCTTTCAGAGGTTTGCTGATTTGTTTTTGAAAGGCAGCAAGTCAATAAAAATGGTTTTAGCTTAAAGGTAGAAGCAAGATACAACAGTTTTTGAAGATAATAGAACATCTTGGTTTTATCTTCCTTTGCCAGTTTTTGAGCTGGAATGCTATTGGCAGAGACCAAGAAAGAGAGGAGAGTAATTTTTATGTGTACATGTATGCATATTATGTATAAAAGCAGAGATTATGTATTATGTACGTAACACTATGCCTGTTGTATAGTAGCCACTCAAATGTTTGAATGACTAACATGAATGAGTAGACAGTGGATGGTTGGACAGACATAGGAGGGAGGCAGTGCTCCTTTTTATACCCTTGTAACCCAGCAAATTCATGAGTTACGTGTTGAGTTTGGGAAGTACTCATTTATATTGAGGTAAAGGTAACATATATCTGTACTTTCTGAAGCTTGTTGTAGCTTGAATAATTCTAAACGATTCTGTGACCTTGGACAGGTTTGTATTAAGCTATAATCAGTGAATCAATGAATATTTTAAGTGTTCAAATGTATTGTGCTCAGTACTTAGTGGTATGGAAGAAATAAGACATGCTCCTTGCCTTCTGTGTATTTAAACATGTGAAGCAGTAACGGACAAGATATGGTATATTTTTTAAAAAATTGTAAAAAACATAAAATTTACTGTCTTCATTATTTTTAAGTGCATAGTTCAGCAGTGTTAGTATTCACATTGTTGTGCAAGGTGATGTGTATTTAAACTTATATTTAAATTAAAAATTATTTGAAAAGGAGAGGATAAATGCTATATAGAGAAGTGGTATTCAAAATGTGCTCTATGAAACCACTCAATCCAGATTTATTTGAAGAAACATTTATCTTCTTATTTAGTAAGAGTAGACTTAAACTGGGCCTTAAAGAATGACAGGAGGGATTGGATAGGTTGTGAATAGGGGAAAGGAAAAGCATTCTACTTGAGGGAAACAATCAAAACTAAGAGGTAGGAATGAACTTTTCCTGAGAAGACTTGCATTATTAGAATTTATTATTCATTTTGAGTGTGAATGGTGTAAGAGGCAATATAATGTAATGTTCCCCCAAATGTGTTCCTTTTAACGTGAACATTGTAGAGGAGGAAGGAAGGGTAAATTAATTGATGTTTTCTTCCTGCAAGACTCCTGTGACATTTTAATGCTGCTGTGCATTCAGTATCTTCTAGAGGTTATATCCAACATATTTTAAGTTTTTATTTAACCGGAGGAAGCTGTGTCCTTCTGGAAGCATTTTTTTCTTGGGCACCAATTAGAAAAATACACATGCCAGTTACAAATTGTATGACTTGATCAAGATGTTTAATCTGTGAGGTCTTCCTCCCAACTTTATGATGATTAGGTTATCATGTAATTACTTTAACTATAAATTCATGTAACAAATATTGAGTGTATATTGTAATATACTAGGAATTGAAAGCTATGTAAATGTAAGGGAATGGTTATATAGAACCATAGAATATTATATGCATATAACCCTTCTATATTCTTGTTTTTCTAAGTATGGAAATCAGCATCTCTCAGCCTGCCTTGTTAGAAATGCAGGCTCTTAAGCTGTGCGCGGTGGCTCACGCCTGTAATCCTAGCACTCTGGGAGGCCGGGGCAGGAGGATTGCTTGAGCTCAGGAGTTTGAGACCAGCCTGAGCAAGAGCGAGACCCGTCTCTACTATAAATAGAAATTAGCCAAACAACTAAAAATAGAAAAAATTAGCTGGGCACGGTGGCGCACACCTGTAGTCCCAGCTACCTGGGAGGCTGAGGCAGGAGGATCGCTTGAGCCCAGGAGTTTGAGGTTGCTGTGAGAGAGGCTGATGCCATGGCACTCTAGCCCAGGCAACAGAGTGAGACTCTGCCTCAAAAAATAAAATAAAATAAAATAAAAAAGAAATACAGGCCAGACCTACTGAATCAGAAGCTGCATTTTTTCCAAGAACTCCAAGTGATTCATATGCACATTAAAATTTGTCATACACTGTTCTGCATCATATCCAACAAAACTTCTTGCTACCATTAGTACCAGAAAATTGCTGCCCATTAGTACTAGAAAATTTGCTATCATTAGTAGCAGAAAATTTGATACCTTCGATTTCAAACACAAGGTTTATTTTCTTAAAACTTGTGCACTTTGGTCTTAGTTTTGTCTTAGAGTCATACAGAATGTGCTTAATATCTCAAATTAGTGCCATTTATATGTAAAACACGGGTTATGTTTGAGTTCCTCACCAAATAATGTCACCTAGAACTGATCATAGTACTGATAGAATGGGTTGGCCGGAGATTTGAGGGGAAGTTTAATTAAAGTTATTTTGCCTTTTATTTAGAGCATTTGAAAGCCTTGTGCCACTTTGTTCATTACTTCTGCTACTGTGGTTTTTGTACTCCTTTCTCCAAGCATTTTCTTTAGGTAACCTTCCTTAATTTTAACTTTTCATCCTGGATTATTGTTAAATTTTGCTTAGCTCAGAGTAGCCCTAGTGTTTCTGAGGAACTACCTGTTACAGTACTTGAAATCATATACCTACGCGTTAGTTTAGACATTTTGATTACATGCATAGATGATGGTAATGTTCCCATAACTGTGTCATCTTCCTCTTTGAGAAAATCTTTCAGGAAATGCAGTTCTTTTTATTATTATAATTTATAATATCTAAAAAAGTTAAATTATTAGAACTGAACTACTTAGGGTCCCTTTTAAGAAGTTAAATACTTTTTTTTACATAAACATAAATTCTCATTGTAAAAATTAAAACAATACAGACATGTCTCAGAAAGTGAAAAATTTACCTTTTTCTCTGCCTACTCCTATTTTTTTCAGTGTTAACCACTGTTTAGTTGCGTCCTTCTAAATCTTTTTAAAAAATGTACATACAGGTGTATACTATGTATGTAAAACTTATTAACGAGAAAAGTGGATTGTGTGAATTCTGTTCTGAGAATTGACCTCTTAAAAAAATTAAGCCAAAGTCTCAATCTTAATACGATCAATATTTTTTTTGACTTCAGGGAAGAAATCCTTTTTTCTTGGAGCCAGCAATAATTATTACAATTACTGATGGGAGCAAGTTGACTACCACCAGTGGAGTCCAGGATGAGGTAAGTTGTGCTTTTATCACATGGGTTATGCAAAGGCAGTTGAAAATCTTTTTTTTTTTCCCTCTCAGACTTGAGCCAGTTTATAGAAAATCTTTATCTATAGAATATTGAACACTACAATAGTTCTCTCTTTTATTATTTGCTGCAGTCTGGAATCATCTAGGTGTTTCCTAGGGCCCACCTTTGTTGTTGATAGCAGTGGTCTGAATATTTTCTTGAATAGAAATCCCTTCTGTGAAAAATTTTTGAGCATACCCTGAACCTCAATTATATGTGTATTTATGAATTTATGTGAGGATGACAATGTCAGTCTATATCATCAACATTAGTAAAATAAATTATTTTTGTTCAGGTTTGAAAAAATGGAAATAGCATTCTAATACTTTCTCCCCATATTTCAGTGGATTGTTGTGTGCACTCCACTGGAGACCCCTAGGCTAGAGGACAGCAAAGCCAAGAGGAGGTTAAGACTAGAAAAAGTGAAGATTTTGGACATTTTTATGTTTTTAAGTCAGGTACCATGTAACTGATTTATAGCTAACCTTCTCTATTCTCTACCATCGTGCATTATGCAGAGTTATTGTGTGTGGTATGGTAGGGTGAATACAATACATTATTTTTTTAAAATTTAAGGTATTTTTACTATAGCATTTGAATTGCTCTTGAACAGTATATTTATTTTTTGAACATATGCTACTATAGAAAGGCGATATTTAGACTATTCTCTTTACTGTTTACATTTGCTTTAGAATCTTAATTTTAATTCCTATGGTATTTATAAGGGTTTTATTAAGCAAGAAAAGTATAGATTTTAAGTTTGGTAACTTTTAGAGTTACTTTCCTTTGTATGATAATGTGGAATATAAATTGGACATAGAGTCAGGACATGTGGGTTCTAGTTTTGGTTCAGTTACTTTCTAGCAGTGAACTTTGTATCAGTGACTTGATTTCCCTAAATATCTATCCTTAATATCCATGAAATGAAGAAAATATTACTTGCCTCACTTTATAGTGTTTTTGGAAGTTTGAAATGATGTATGTGAAAGTACTTGATAGGCTTAAAGAAAGGTACATTGTATTGTTCTATCATGAAGCTTTGGAACCAGTAAAGAATTATGATTGCATGATCTTGATTTGGGGGAAGAGAGCTAGAATTGTTTTGTTTGAGTCGTTGATATTAAAGTGGATTCAGGTTATAATTCATGGAGATAGAGCTGAAAAATTTAGGTAGATTATATATAATCCATAATTAGTTGACATGTGACACGTATACCAATTATGTGGTATAATTGGTGATCAGGAACAGGTAGACATTGATTATATACATAAACAAGCAATAAATGACACTTTAAAATTTGAAACTCTCAAACTGATTTTCCCTCTTGATAGGACCTATAATAATTAATATCTTCATTCACCTTTATTTTGTATAGATTAGACAAAAGTCTTTTGTTTTTGTTTTTATTTCTAATACTTTTGGTTGAAAAGTTATTTTTGTTTTCTACTGAAAAGTTATTTTTGTTTTCTACTGTGAAATATTTCTATATGTGAAATTATCCATTCAAAGTGCTTTGTCTACTGCCTTTGTAGAAATGCCCTTTGGGGTACAATATATTTTGTTCGCATATATCTGGATCTGTTTTGTTTGTAAAATTCATTTTGTGGGGACCTCTTCCAGTTTAAAAATATCTTGAAATATGTACATGGATATTGGAATTGCTCACCTTTCTTTCTAGATCCTTCCTTGGGAAATATGGCTATGTGTTTACCATAACCTTAAACTACCTCACTAGTAAGGTTGGGGAGATTTTCCTGGTGGCAGGGATCTTGCCTTTTAGTTTCCTTTTATTTTCTACAATACTTAGCATAGTACTGACAACAGAGCTTATATTTTTGAAACACTAACGAAGGAACCGCTGAGCTTAAAGCCAGCCCAGAGCTTATATTTTTAAAAAATTGAATAGACATTATTATGTTGAATCTGGTAGTCAAGTTCAAAATTGATTACTGTTGCTGCTGCTTATCTGAGGTGGACGGTTCATTCGTTTTAAGGCAAAGGTTTTATTTTGATTATGAAGTTGGAGCACAGGCCTGTGAGTTGTTTCAGTATTTTAGTTTAGGAATGTCTTTGATCCCCCTGTATGTTTTATTCTTACTGTCCCAACAAGATTCATCTTGTTGGGACAGAGAGAAAATGTATTCCAGATTAATTTTTGCTGAAATATTGTGGAATATTCTAGCTTACATATTTAAATTATGATTCATTTTAAGGAACCTTTTTCTATGCCATAAAGATGCCTTTTGCATTGTTCTTGTGTGTCTGTATGTGTACATGTGTATACATGCTAGATATTCTATATTGTAGTTCCTACTAGGGAATAATAAACAGAATTTCGCCTTTATATCTCTCTTCAAATCTCCTGACCTGTGCCTTTGACAAAACTTGATTCTTTTTTAGATTTATTGAATGAGTAAATGTGTCAGTAATTTCCACATTAGGAATGTGTGTATATGATTCTTGGTTGGCTGTGGCTGCTGTTGTGTGACCTGTTACTAATGGAGTTGTGTGTTCTACCTGTATGATATCCTTTGCTTAAGAGTCATATGTCTAAGATATGGTATATTATATCTGTTCTGTTAATGCTGTTTTTCAGGAGTTAGTGTTCTTGCTGCTTTAATATCATCCTTATAGCATATGAGGAAATACAGAGCTCATTTGGTCCTACCTTTTTTAAAAAATGAAATTAAGATCCAGGGAGGCAAAGTGATTAGATTGTAACATTTGTTCTTGCCAAAATCTAGACTAGAATTTATTAGATTCCGAAGACATCCCAACCCCTACAGACCAGTGCTTTTTTCCTGATACATTTACTGCCTTTTTGTTTGATTCTGGTTTTGTGTGTTCTTAAAATTTACCTCTGTTTACCTGATTTCTTGTTTGTCTATTTCAGCTTTCTGTGCAAGTGTAACATAGATATTTTGTTCTTATTCATTCAGTGTTCCATGCGTGACTATTATGATCAGAGCATTTCTAGACAGTGAGCATAACAAAGATGAACAGGATGGATTTCTGGTTCTTAAGTTCAGTCTTATGGGGGAGATTGCCTATTAAATGGTTTCATGAGTGATAAAATAGAGATACATACTAAGTGTATGGAAGCACTAAGGGTGGGGGAGGGTTAATATTACTTGGGCATGTGTCAAATCTTACATAATGTGAATTTTTGTGATATGATTTCATTTTTGAATGACTAAATTCAAGGATCTTATGGATGATTTGATATAGGGTGTGGCTCATTGTTTATATCTGTGAAGTTTATAAAGAAGCCAGTATAAAGTTGTTTTGAGTCCAGAAAATAGTTAATGGAAAAACTTGGTGCCATATTGTCTATTGACCTGGCTAAGTATGTACAAATGACTTCATTTTTTATAACTCGTTTGTCAAAAGAATGTAGGAATATCATGTCGTCTGTGACAGCTCATCACTTAGTGATGTGTTACGAGTTAGGAGAGAAGAGTAAATGGTGGCTATATTATTGGTGAAATCTTGAGCTGTATATGATCATTTTACATTCATTCATGTCTTAATTATCTTCTTGGGCCCTATTTAATAAAAGTCCAGGCCATTGTCTGAGGTGTCATGAGCGTAGTATGTTTGGATAACTCTGTGTAGGACTTTTGATGACTGCTTGGATTGAATTGTATGTGTGTATTTTTTACCCTTTTTTTTTTAAATGCAGCTATTTGATAAAATGGGTTGTTTGCAATATTTTCAGTTAATTTATTGTTTGCAATATTTTCAGTTATGGGGAGTGAGTCAGATGTGACTTTGAATTCTGACACACAAGAAAACTGTATTGCTTACCCTCGTAGTAGGTATCTTTGATGTTGATAAACATACCTGTGGCCAAATACTCATAGTTCTGTTTGTCGTGTTATATTACTGATGTAGCAAATGTTTGGGTAAAATCAATAAATTATAATTAGAGTTATTGAAACAGATTTTTTCTGAATTTTATCTTCCACAAAGATCCTCTTTAGTACTGTTTTGCAATGGAAAACTGTTCTGTACTATGATTCCAGGAACATGTGGCTAACTATATTGCTCAATAAAGGAGCCCAGAAGAAATCCTGCCAGTACCTTCTTAGTGATGAATGACATTCCAGGATAGTGTAGCAGTTGTTTTTGTCTTCCTTGCTAATAATACTAGTAGTATCTTTCAAATTTTGAGATTTCTATATGCTGAAGGTTCTTCTGCATCTCTTTATTAATGTTATGATTGCCCTGGAAGCTAACATTTTGGAGAAGATATTTGCACTCAAAATAATCCTGTGGCCTTTGACATTCAAGAGTTTTGCTTTCTTTTACTAGCTGTCCCAGCTTTTCTAAGACCAATTGGGACACCTACTTTTATAACTTCTTAGGGCAGATATTCAGTAAAGGCATGTGTGTATAGAAAGAGAATATAACATCAATTATATATTCAAATGTCTGTAGGTTGAGGTCTTATATTCTCACTTGTCAGTTCTCCAAAGTTGATGCAAAAGTCCATCAGTGTGTATTCTAGGTAGTGTAAATGGTTTTACCTTAACTGGTAAGAATCTGTAATTATGGCTTGCTTCTAATTCTTAATGGTTAAAAGACAGTCCAGGATTTTTTGAGATCTGTTCATAGTATCTGAGATGATTCAGAAGCCACAGTTCCCCCTTCCCCTTATAAAATGTTTTTATTCACTAAAATTGCTAAAAATATGTGCCAACAGCTGTCAAAACTCGGATTTAATTGTGTAGGTAAAGACTTTTAACCACATATTTAAAATAGTTGTTTTTTTTTTTTTGAGGACACTTAGAATTTTGGAGAGCCTTCTCTTTTTTAAAAAGACTTATAAGGAATCTTAAGGGATGCCACAGTAGTATGATTGATGATGAAACATTTTATCTGTGTATAGGTATGTTTCTGAGTTTTCTTGTTTTTCCTGTAGTAGCCTCTTAATACTGATGTTACTAAGGACTTAGTAACAACCTCAAGCTTAGCTTGTGTCTTTCTGATTTGTGATTCAGATGTTTTAAACATATGTATAACATTAATGTTTATGTTCTCTGTCAGTTCGACTTTCCAAGAACATTTAATAAGAAGTCATTGGATGCAGATCATTTGCATTTTCTTTTTCTACCCGTATTTTTGGCTCTATTCTCTCAACCCCTGGATTTATTGTTGCTTATGTGCTATGGCGATGTATATATCTGCAATTATTAGTATAATGAAAATATATTTATAATAAAATGCATAATTTAAAGGAGTTGATGAAATATTTCAATTTAATATCTATGGTGAATTTTCAGTATTCAGTTTGTAATACTCTTACTCAATATGCCTTTTTACAAGGTTATGTGGTAAGAAACACTCTAAGGAATACTTCTAGACAAATACAACAATAGAGTAATTAAAAAGAAATGCTGGTTGATTGTTCTGATGAAGATGTGTGGCTATAGTAACTAATCTATTATCTAGAATTCTGTGGTAAGATATAGTTTCTATTCAGAGGATGAAGAAATTTCACCCTGAGTTAGCTTGTCAGAACCAGTAAGCAGTAAGAGAGACTGTACACATGTAAGGAAGATTTCATTTAGAGATGTTTCTATTACTATCTGATTATAGCTCTTCCATATAGAAACTACTGTGATAAGTAGAATAGTAGCTTTGAAATGGCTGCATCAGAATCACCTAGTTTGTTTTATAAAATATATATGCCTTGGCTCTAATTCTGGAAATTTTGTTTCAGTTGATCTGGCCAGGGACCTGGGAATCTGCATTTTAAAAATGCCCCAGTTGATACTGATTACAATCAAATTTGGAAAACACAGTAACTGCAATTGTTCTTTGAAAAAACTACACAAAAAGCATGTGAAAATGAACAACTTTGACAAAATAGGTTAGAAATGTTTTTGACTTACAAGACCAGCAAAAGTATTTTGTTTGAAATAAAAATAATTAATTCTTTTTTTTTTTTTTTGAGACAGAGTCTCACTTTGTTGCCTGGGTTAGAGTGCCATGGCATCAGACTAGCTCACAGCAACGTCAAACTCCTGGGCTCAAGCAATCCTTCTGCCTCAGCCTCGCAAGTAGCTGGGACTATAGGCATGTGCCACCATGCCCGGCCAATTTTTTCTACATATATTTTTAGTGGGCCAATTTCTTTCTATTTTAGTAGAGACAGGGTCTCGCTCTTGCTCAGGCTGGTTTTGAACTCCTGACCTTGAGCGATCCTCCTGCCTCAGCCTCCCAGAGTGCTAGGATTACAGGCATGAGCCACCGCGCCCGGCCAATAATTAATTCTTGACCTTTAGAATTGTTAAACTTTGGGGATAGGTTTCCAAGGGATATGGAATTGAACTTCTGTGAATATTTTTAATAGGATAATTCCTAATCTGTTTGATATTGCTTAGAATAGATTATTGAATTACCTTGAAAAATTAACTTCTATGCCGACTGTAGTCAATCTGCAGTTACTGCTTAAAATGTGCTGTATTGAGGAGGACTGTTCTTGGACCCCAAGTATGAGATGATGTGAGGAGAAGAGAGGCTAAGAAGAGAAGAGTAGTTAATTTATATTATCTACCAAGCATTTGCTGGTTTAGGAGTTTTTATCCAAAGGATTACCTACCTAGTATTCTGATATCTGGCATCATTAAAAAATACATATATACATGACTCAGATAAAAGCAATTTATAAAGAATTGGTGATAGTTACACTTAATTTTCTAGAGAGTTACTGCTAAAATATCCTTCCAGAATGAATTCTTTAGATTTTGAATTGTTAAGAGTGTATTTTAGATTAATTCCTCAACAGTTTTCCCTGTGATACATAGTAACTTTGGTTGTGTACAAAAATAGGGCAGCTCCATACATTTATATTTAGTTCTGTATTTATGTTCTAGGTACTGGGGACACACAGATGGATTTAAGCAAAGCTCTTGCCCTAGAAAACGTATTGTCTTTGAAAACAGGCAAGTAAATAAGCATTTGTAATACATTAAGATAAATCTCATGGCAGAAATAAACAGAAGGTTCTGAGAGAGCGTGAAGAAAGGACATAAGTTTTGAGGGAAGAGTAAGGAATTGAGCCATGACATTTCAGGAAGAGGGAACAATATGCGAGAGTATGAAGACATAAAAACAGTAGATAAGGAGATTATATATTCTATGACTGGAGTATGGAAAGAATAGGTAGGAGGAGTAGATGTTTGAAATGTAGGTAGAGGACAAATGATACAATGCTAAGGAGTTTTAGGACCTCATTCCATTAACATTTGCAGGGGGGAGGTATTGAAGATTTTAAGCAGCTGGGTCACATGATCAAATTCGAATTTTAGTAAGGTTACTCTATGCCAGCAAGGTGAAAGAAGATGGATTGAAGGATGGATGGGTGGTAAGATGGGAAGAATTAGCAAACTGCTAGTAACAACCCAGGAAGAACATGGGAAATGCCAAAACTAAGCTAGTCCTGGACAGGAAGGTTTAATAGGTATGCTAGGCAGGTTTTCAAAGATAATATGTAAGGTAAGAAAAAAAGCAAAGTATATGACAGGGATTCTGAACCTGGGGTTCATGCTTGCTTGGGCTTCAGAGGGTTCAGTGAATTCCCTGAAATCATATCTAAGCATTGTTAAAGTATGCATGCACATTTTTCTGGGGAGAGAGAGCCATAGCTTTAATCATATTCTCAAACAAGTAAAGATACAGTGGTTTAGTTTTGTTTTCAGGTTTTCAACTTGAGCATGTATGTGGGTGTTGGTAGTCTTAAACTGAGATATGGGTAATACAGGATAAAGTAGGAGAAGGAAAGGCAAAATAATTAATAGACAAAGTATCATTATCTTTAGGGTAAGGATGTTTTAATGGAGTCATGGTCCAACTTTTAAAACAATTAGTTCAAAGACTTTTTCTTGCCTTTTATCATTATGTCTTAGGAAAATATTTTGTGTTTGAAAACAGAAATGAGTAAGTTTTTTTGTTTGTTTTTAGTTATTTTTTGAGATAGGGTCTTGATCATAGGTGATATGATCATAGCTCACTGTAGCCTCAAACTCCTGGGCTCAAGCTATCCTCTTGCCTTAGCCTCCTGAGTAGCTGGGACAAGAGGCACACACCACTACACTTGGCCAATTTTTGGCCTTTTATTTTTTGTAGAGATAGGGTTTTGCTGTGTTGCCTGGGTTGGTCTCAAACTCCTAGGCTCAAACAATCCTCCTGCCTTGGCCTCCTGGATAGCTGGGATTACAGGCATGAGCCATTGTGCCTCACCTGAAATAAGCAAAATTTTATCTCTGGATTCTGATGGTTAAAATTTTTATTTTGAAGCAGATTTTTATTTTAAAGCCTTAAATCATTCTGTTGTTTATTTATCAGCTTTTTATGTTTTTTTTTTAAATTTAAGGACATAATGATATGAACATTTAAAATTGCTTATTTCAAGCAAGACTTAACGTTGAAATTCAACAGAATGCAAGTCAAGAGCTTTGAATGTGGATAGGGTACACCCTGTACTAGTGTAAAGCCAGTTAAAGAGGATGATGGAAGCCTAATTTTTTATGTAAGAATACTAGTAGATTGGCTTGAAATGTGCATTGGCAGTTAGTTTTCTGTTAAACTTGGCCTGTTTTGGTATTTCATGCCTCTCTATGTCAGATTACAGTTTGAGGGAATAAAGACGTTGAGCATTTGGTCTCCTGATGGGGTATACTCACATAAGCCTTCAGCTGCTAGTCATTCATAAATACTTTGATTATACTTAGCTGTATTCCCATAGTCATTTTATTTAACTTCCCCTTTCAGTTCTTTTCAGATGTAACAATGGGTTTCAAATCTTTTAGATTTATATATTGGGAATAAACTTTGTACAGTCACTAAAAAGATTGAAACCATGGGCTTTACATCAGGACAAGGCTACATTTTGATCTAGACAAGGCTGTTTTGGTGTATTTTTCCCCACGCTCTGTCTTTTCAGATTGAATTACTGATTTTTCCCCTTTGTTTTGTTTGTTGTGGTTTTGATGTTTTTTTTCCTTTCAGCTAAAGGAGCAGCCCAGTGGTTTTCAAGAAGTGCCAAAGTGCACTGACTGTCTCATGATGACTGGTGCCTCAGGGAGGGTCATGATTCCTGGATACAGGATCGACCTGATCCTGGATGTCACTTCAAGCAGTCAGATCGTGGGGAAAAGCCTTGTCTAATGGCTAAGCCTTCCTCAAAAGTCTGATACTAGTCATCTCGGAAGGCCTCAGAAAAAGCCTTAAAGGTGAGCAGAGTAGAGTGTAGTTCTCTCTGGGGGCTGTGACTATTTGTTGGAGAATCTGATTCAACATAGAATGACAACCCTAATCTGATAAATCGAGGTTCAATTGGTAAATTAACCTTGAGCTTATAAATTTGTTGATGATGATCGATCAGACCCCAACTTTTGAGTTACTAGAAACCACTTTTTCTAAGCTTAAAATCTATAAAGAGAGGAATTTTGTATTTCCTGGGCTCTTCAGAGCCTTAGGTTAGTATCCATTGTCTTAAACAGAAATAGCCTTGCTTATCATAACTAAGGAACACTTTGGTTATAAAATTGCATTAAGTTGTTAAGTACAGATAGATTTTTAAAACAATTTAGCTAGCAAGGTATTCTCTTAGTTTGTGTATTTATTATATACCAATTATTTATCAGGCATTTGAGCTTTAGGGGTTGGAAGGAGGTTTGCATTTGATATGTCTGTCGTAATAAACTTTTTAAAAAACATACCCACCTTTGAAGCAGTTTGGATTCATACAGCTCGTATTTTATTGCATTCAACTTGAAGGATATTAGTACTATCTGTATCATTTGAATAACATTTTTAGCACCATAAAAACAATCTTTAGAGATGTTCTGAGCATTTCAGTTTCGAAAAAGTTTAATTCTAGGCCTCTTTCTCTGATTTGAAGTACATACAGAACTGAGTGGTTCATGTGAATAACTTTGATTGCTAATAACCTTTATTGCTAAATTTAAGTAAATTTAGCAAAGCTAAAGCTTGTCCTAACACTTAACTGTTTTTTTTTAATTGAGCCACCTATATTGGTAAAAATATAATATGGGGCATTTACCATCCCCAATATATGTACATTTTTAAATTTAGGTATTATATGTATTACTGCTGTATTCATGTTATTAGAATACATATACAAAAACAGAAGTTTAAAAAGATGAGATGAAAGAACTTATACAAAGCAAGTTCTGATATTTTCTTCCTATGTAACATGGATTGTGATTTATACCAGGGGTTGGCAGACTTTTTCTTTAAAGGGCCAAATAGTAAATATTTTAGGCTTTTCAGCCTATATAGTCTCTGTTGGAATACTCAACTCTGCTGTTGGAGGGCAAAAGCAGCCCATAGACAATAAGTTAAATGAATAAGTATAACTGTGCTCAATAAAATTTTATTTGAAAAAGTAGGCTGTGGGCTGCATTTGGCTGGTGGGCTATGGTTTGTTGACTGCTAGAGGACACCCTGCTTTGTAGACCACAGCCCCTAGACCTTGGAGTTGTGTCGTGCCACTTGTGTTAGGCCCCGTTCATATCAGTTTCAGAGTGGACTTTATCCAGGCAATTAATGAAATAGGCAGAACACTAGTAGTCAGAATGTAATCAGTTTAATTGAACAGATGCTTATTGAATAGCAGTGAAGTTCAGACACAAGGTTAGTTGCTGGGTCATGAGTTTGGCAAGAGAGATAGGTAAAGTAATGACATAGTGTAAGAAGGAAAATGATTAAAGCACAAGCTGGTAAAATGGTACAGTTGAGAAAGTGTGGAAGGAGCTGGCTCTGGAAAATGTCTTGAGTTGGATTTTGAAAGATTAACTCAGGTTTGTGAAGTAGGTGGGTACCAAGGCATACAGGTGATAGAAGAGAGCTTGGGGAAACGATATGTACTTCAGCATTAATAGTTGGGAAAGTGTTGAAGAAAAATGCAGCTGGAAATAAGACTGGACAGACTGGCATGGCTTATCCTGTATGCTCTGCCAGGGAGCTTGGACTTCTTTGCCTTACTATAGGTTGATGGGGGAACCACTGAAGAAATTTTAGTAGAGGAGGAAGTGATCAGATTTGCATTTTAGAGAGATACTGGAAACAGTGTGGAATAAATATAAAACATATAAGGTGTTGATATTTTTGGTACCTCAATCTATTTTTGCCTCCATATAAAAGAGGACACAGTTGTTGGTGAGTTGATTTATACCAGACATAAAGAAACTTGGAATACTATTTAGAAATAAAAAAGAATGAATTGCTTAAATGCTGCACTGTGAATGAACCTCAAAAACATACTGCATGTAAAAGGCCACATACTGTGTGATTCCAATTACATGGACCATCCATAAAGTAGATCAGTGGTTCCATGCAAGTAGTTGAGGGACTGACTGCAAATGGCACAGGAGATCTTTTTAGAGTGTTGGAAATGTTCCAAAATGTTGGTGGTGATGGCTGTACAATTCTGTATATTTACTAAAAATTATTGAATTGGACACTTAAAATGGATGAATTTTACATTAGGTAATTATACCTCAATAAAGTTGTTAAAAAATTAGAAAGACTTTACTTTTGCAATTTGTTGGAGTAAAACTTTGTTTTAAAGAAAGTATTTCCATATTGCAGGTTGCCAAGAAATTGCTCTTTACTCTGAGCATATACGGACCTTAAATTGCTAGAACTGAAAAAAAGTGAGGTGTTTTTTTTTTTTTGTAACTGTAGAGTGTAACTATAGGAACCACTAGTAAATAATCAATCTGTTATTAAATTTTATAGAATTCACCTTGTCTTCAATAATTTCTTGATTTTTTTCTTTTCATATTAAATATGAGGAGAACCTTAGTCAATGTTTATATTGGATAATATTGTTAAAGTTAGAAACAGCCTAAGGTAAATTTACTTGATCTTTTTTTTTAAGGAAATAATTGCTGAAGAAAGAACTTGAGATATGATGCTTTTAAATTTGTAAATTGTTTCCTCATAATCTTAAGAGTCATAGAAAATTAATAAAAAGAACACAAAACAATTGAAAAATGCTTAATTTCATCAATAAATATCTATTGAGGACCTACTGTATGCAAGGGACTGTTTCTTAGAAACACGCTGTGAAAAATTCTTATGATGTTACTTTCTTTTACTCCTGGCTGTCAAAATAATGTATGAGGTTGAGTTTAATCATTAAGAAAATATTTATAAAGTTAACTTTTTATTGTTTACAGGGTAGTTGTACATCTCTCTTAATTCTCAACTCTGTGGGAGTGAGGAAAATGAGTCTTAAGGCTGATTCCCACATAAGAGGCACAGCTAGAATGTGACTATTGCTTTTTTCCTTTTTACTTCAAGTCCATTGCTCTGTACACTCTAGTGTGGGATTAAAAGAAAACAAAACGGTACTGTACTGCATAAAGATAGTTATATAGCTCAGTGGAATAGAATTCAGAGTCCAGAAATAAACCCATACATTTATGGTCAGTTGATCTTTGAAAAGGGAGTCAAGACAATTTAGTGAGAAAAGAATAATTTTCTCAACAAACAGTACTGGGATAACTGAATATTCACACGCAAGAGAATGAAATTGAACCCCCACCTGGCACCAAATACAGAAATCAGATCAAAATCAGTTGAAGACCTAAATGTAAGAGTTAAAACTCTTAGAAGAAAATACAGGCATGTATCTTGATGACCTAGGATTAGGCAAGTTTTAGACGTGACACCAGAAGCACAACCAAAGAAAATAGACATACATTGGACTCAAAATCAAAAACTTCGGTGCTTCAAAGGATATGTCAAGAAAGTGAAAAGATAATCAAAGAATGAGAGGAAATATTTGCAAATCATTTATTTGTTAAGGGCCCAATATTCAGAATGTGTAAAGAGCTATTACAACACAAAAATAAAAAGACAAATAACAATAGAATGGTCAAGGATTTGATTAGATATTTCCAAAGAAAATACACAAATATCCATTAAGCACACGAAAAGATGGTTACATCATCATTAGTCATTAGGGAAATGCAAATCACAACTGTAATGAGATATTACTTAATACCTACTATAATTGAGTATACTAAAAAGATGGACAATAACAAATGTTAGTGAGGATGTGGAGAAACTGGAACCCTCATACATTGCTGGTGAGAATGTAAAATGATGCAGCTGCTTTGGAAAATAATTTGGCAGTTCCTTGAAAAGGTAAACATACAGTTACTGCATGGCCCAATAATTCTACTCCAGGATATATATCTAAGAGAAATGAAAACATCTATACAAAATCCTACAAATGAATGTCATAGCAGTCTTATTCATAATAACTAAAAGGTAGAAACAACCCAAATGTCCATCACCTAATGGATAGGTGATGGGCCTATGGATGAATAGATAAACAAAATGTGGCATATCCATACAATGAACTATTGTTCAGCTTTAAGGAATAAAATTCTAACACATGCTGCAACATGGGTGAACCTTGAAAACATGCCAAGTGAAAGAAGCCAGACATAAAAAGCCACTTACCTTGGGATCCCATTTATGGGAAGTGTCCAGATCCATAGAACAAATCCATAGATACAAGTAGTTGTCAGAGGCTTGGGGTAAGGGGAGAGGGGGATGCTCATGCATATGGGTTTTCCTTTTCAGGTGATGAAATGTTCTGAAATTGACAATAGTGATTGGTTGCACAACTCTGCCTCCCTGGTTCATCTACTCCAAAGAAATGAAATGAAACAAATGGAAAAACCCTGTATTTACTCCCACACCCTATTTTTCTCTCTAGTGACTATCTTATTTACTTTTGTAGCAAATTTGACAATCATTTCTGATATTTCCTTGATTTCCCTACCTCCTTTTTACTCCTTCATCTATTACAGTCTGGCTTTTGAGTCTACCTTTCTTAATAAGGTTACTAATAACTTCTTTATCTTCCAAATCCAAATTTGCTTTCTAATTTCTTTCATCATGTTTGCCAGCACTATTGAACATTGTTTCATTTTTTAAAATTTTATTTTCTTATTTATTTTTAGAGACAGAGTCTTCCTCTTTTGCCCAGGCTGGAGTACAGTGGCATGATCATAGCTCACTGCAACCTCCAGCTCCTGGGTTCAAGCGATCCTCTTGGCTTAGCTTCTCAAGTAGCTGGGACTACAAGGCACATATCGTCGTGCCTGGCTAATATTTTTTTTTTTTTTTAATGTAGAGATGGGATCTTGCTATGTTGCTCAGGTTGGTCTTGAATTCCTGGGCCCAGGTGATCCTCCTGCTTTAGCCTTCCAAAGTGCTAGGATTACAAGCATGAGCCACCATGCCTGGCCTGAACATTCTTTCTTAAAGCCTCTCTTGACTTCTGTGTTTATACTCTTTTGATTTGCTTTTGGCTTTCTGTTTTTTAATCCCCATCTTTGACCTTAGTTTATTTGCCTGTCCTTAAGTGTTACTGGTTTAATCTTAGATATTCTTGCCTTTTTACTGACATACTCTTGGGCAATATCATTCATTCCCACAACTATATCCATCAGTATGTATGGATTTTCATCTATAAACAGATTCCCGAGATTTGTTTTGCTAGCCTTTTCTAGTTGAATTTTGATGCTATGTAAACATTCTCTCCTTTTTCCTACCTTGGGCCCTATCTCTCCTCCCTAGCAGGCTGTAATTCCAACTTTTTTCCTGGTTTATTTAGTTTATACTGCTTCTAAGTGCTTTATCAACACTAAACTGTCCGCATTGTTCCTTGAGTACATCATTGTCTTTTATTTATCAGTGCCTATTCCATAATTCTAGAATGCTTCCCATTTCTCTCCATCTTTCTGTCCCCCAAGCCTACTCATTTATTTGTTGAGATTCAGGTCAAATGATACCTCCTGTGAAGCTTTTAAGCATTTAGTTATACTGTCTTCTCTGCACTTCTAGGACTTAATTCTTGGTACTGTTATTACAGTTTTTATATTAATTATGTTACTTTTTTACTTTCTTACTGGCACTGGACTTTGAGCTCCTGGATAGCCAGAGCTATTTCCTATGCCTCTTTGAATTCTTAGATACAAGCCTTTTATAAATGCTGTGGAATGGAAAATAAATGAATGACATCTCCTAGAATGTCCACATACATGTGTCATAGAGTAATTTGAACCCATCAAAGTCATGTTATT
The DNA here is from genome assembly GCA_963574885.1 of Lepilemur ruficaudatus. Lineage (NCBI taxonomy): Eukaryota > Metazoa > Chordata > Mammalia > Primates > Lepilemuridae > Lepilemur > Lepilemur ruficaudatus. The sequence goes on along the minus strand of CAUYRT010051981.1, from coordinate 73,756 downwards.
TGAATACTAAGATAAAAATTTAAAGTTCTTATTTAAGCATTTTTAATAAATGTTGGATTATTTTCAGACTTTTGCCTTTGGCCTGTCTCTCTCTCTCTCTCTCTCTCTCTCTCTCTCTCTCTCTCTCTCTCTCTCTTTTTGAGGGAGACAGGGGAGAGGGAGTGAGCTGGCCACTGTCTCTTATAACTTCTCTGAGTGCCGTCATATACTTCCACGGCTTCATTTATTATCCATAGGCTGATAATTTACAAAGCCTGCAGATTTTTCCTTCATTTCAGTCCCACATAGCCAACTGGGTACTACATACTTCTACCTGGATGTTTTGGTATCTCAAATTCAACATGTCCAAACCCAAACTTGGCAATCTTTCCTTTCTTCTTTGGGGGAGTAATACTCACCTAGTTGCCCTAGCTAATCACTCTTGACTTCTCTTTCTGACTCAGATATATCATCTATTGCTTAATCCTGCAGCTTTTGCTTCACGAATATCTTTTATTTATTTAAAAAGAATTTTTTTATTTCAGCATATTACGGGATGAATATCTTTTACATATATTTCCTTTTTTAAATTTTAATATTTTTAAAGTAATTTTTAAATTATATTTTATAAGCTATATAAAATTTAAAAATTATGCTGTCAGCATTATAAGTAGATCATATAATTTGATCATGTAAACTTGACATTTTTGAAAGTTAAAAGGGACACTACTAAGAATTACACTGAAATTATCCCAGGCAAATGGGAATGATGGTCATAGCCTACTTTTGTGAGAAATAGCAGACACTTACCTACTCCTCACCACCCTTAATTTCTGCTTTTAACTGTTTTAGCTGTTTCTGTTTCCAGAAATCATGATTATAATGCTTAAACATTATTTTGCAGTCATCGTTAGTTAACTTCCTGGTAGAAGATGAGGAATTAGCTGTCTTCACTTCTCTTACCAGTAGTCAAACTCTTTGCCAGAATAATAAAATTCCTCCCTATCTGGTCAAATATATAAGGGAATTTATCATTTCCATATTTTTCCCCCCCTCAGATACATCTCTGCTGGAGATCTCTAGCTACCTGCTCCAATCTGTAGGGTTGTTCTCTAGGCCTGTGGAGAGTAATCTTGCTAGAATTTCTCTTCACATAACCGTGGGAATTCCTTTTACTTCTCTCTTCTGTTGAGTCATCTGTTTTCTAGATCCCATGTTATCATATTTCTTGATTTGTTTTTTTTTAAACATTCTCCTTTTGATGGTTAATATTCTCCAGTAGCTTCCTAAGAAATGGTTCATGGGAGGTAAATTAAGACATTGTTGGACTGCTAATATCTGTCCTATCCTTACACTTGATTGATACTTGGTTATTGTGGGTTTGATTTCTAGTTTGGAAATAGTTTTCCTTCAAGAGGAAGGAAATTTCCTTCAAAAGGAAGACATTCAATTGGCTTATACCTTCAAGTGTTGCTGTTGAAAAGTCTAATACCATTCTTATTTCTGTTGGTGACCTGCAGGTTTTTTGTTTGTTTTTTTCTCGAAGTTTTTAGGATTTTTATTTTTACCAGGGATGAAGAGATGATGATCTTTGGTGTAGATATTTCTTCATTTATTTTGCTGGGCTCCCAGAAGGCCCTTTCAATTTGGAAATTCATCCTTTAAGTTCCAGAAATGCTATGTTATTTCTTTTACCGTTTTCCCCCCTCCGAGGCCTGTATTCTTTCTTTCTGAATATCAGACTTCTGAATCAATCCCTTATTATTGTTGTTGTCTCCCACTTTGTTCTTCCTGAGAATTTTCCTTAACTATGTTAAAGTACTTGCCTTTGCTAAGGTTTGTACGTTTTTTAATTGAGGTGAAATTCACATAACAAAAATCATTTTTAAGTGGACAGTTCTTTGTCATTTGGTACATCTGTTCCTTTTAAATAAAACTCTCATACTTGGCAGAGTATTAAGGTGCTGTAACAGAGTGCAGTGCTTCTTTAATTGTGAGTTTTCTAAGCACCCGATTCTAGGATAGGCAGATCTTTTTCATATACTTTTCCTTGACTAGATTGTTTTAATTGGGATATCCTTGATTTGTTCTTCTTGGAAATAATTAGGAAAAGAACTAGGGATTAGGATTATTGGGGGATAAAACCTGAGGGAGAGAAAGAAAGTTGAGGGACTCAATCTTGAGTCTTGGAACTGTTCTGTATATATTGGAAAGGAGGAAACCGAAATGAATCTGTAAGGGCCCGATACTACTTACATGTTTTCTTGGTATTATTTTTTATGTTATGAGTAGGACCTAAGGCTATATTATATTTGAGGATTTAAGAATACTCAGTTTGGCGGGAGGAGAGGGGATGGATATTCACACCTAATGGGTGTGGTGCGCACCCTCTCAGGGATAGACACACTTCAAGCTCTGACTTGGGTGGGGCAAAGGCAATATACGTAACCTAAACATTTGTACCCCTGTAATATGCTGAAATAAAAAGATTACTCAGTTTCACCAAAAATGTTAAATTTTATTTGCTTTTTTTAAAAGCCTTTATGAAGCTACCCCCCATCTACATTATCCAAGCAAATCTAAATAACTGGGACTAGAGTGGGACTTGAGGTCAGAGATGGCAGCTTTCCGTTTATTAAATCACAAAGGCATTTAGCATTAGTTTGATTAGAATGTGTGCTTTCCTGCTCATAACACATATACAGTGCCACTTTGAATGCATATTTTCTGCAAAACGAAAAACAAATTGACAAGCATCCAGTTGAACCTTCAAGGATTCTGAAAAGCTTCTGACAAGATATATTTTTTAGGATATTGGTTAGGCTGCTTTAATTGGGACAAAAATAATGAAAAGATCTTCAACATTTTTAGTTAAAAGAGAGACTTTAAAAGATAGAAGGCTTTTCCTTTCACATCAAGGACAGAACTGGCCAGTAGTTGGGAAGGTAGGGTGGTTGTGTTCCAAGGTATTATCTAGGACTCCAGGTCCCTTGTATTTTGTTTCTCTGCCTTTGCTTTCATCTGAATGGTTCATGCTGGTTTTACAACATATTCTACAACTAAAATTTCAGCCTGCGGGAAAGAGTAAAGAGTATAGAGGGCAGGCAGCTTACTGATATGAACATGACCTAAAACATACATGACACTTCCAATTAGAGTCCATCAGCTAGAATTTGGCCACACTTAGTGGGAAGGCAGAGTGGAAACTGTAATCTCTGCTTGGTTGGCTATGCATCCAGCTAAAATTTGAGCATTTTGATTAGTAGAAAGAAGGAGAGATAAGATTTGAGGGGCATTTATCAGTTTCTGAAATTAAAGGGGTGGCAAAGAAATTAATTATATTTTAAAAGCGTGAAAGCTTTTTTTGCTTTCTAGTATGACAGCTTGTTCTAAGCCTATCTTGTACATTTTTGCCTCAGATCTGAAATCATTTGCGTTCCGTGTATTAGGAAATGGTATATGGAGACTGTAACCTGGGTTTTAGGTGAGAGCATAACCTCGTTGTTGAGTGGGTCATTACTTTCAAGCCTTTCCAGTAGAGCTAGGAAATTTTTTTTCCTAAAAGAAAGTCATGAATTCATACTAGTATTTCCTGTTCAAATTTAAGGTATATATTTAAAACATACAGATTGAAGAATGTATTTATGTCATGAAGACCAAGACTTGATTCCTGGTTCTGCAACTAATTAGAGGTATAATGTTTTTCTGTCTTGTTCTGAGTTTCAGTTTCCTCATCTATGAAATAGAGACAATCATTACTTCATCTCATGGTTGTTATGATGCAATGAGATAATAAATACTTAGAAAAATTTACTGATTTTATTATTTTCTATCACAGTACAAAAAGGAGAGACTCCTAATTCTTGTAGGAGTTAGAGAAGACTTGCCCTTGAAGGTAGTATTTGAACCATCAGAGAGAATTGGGTTTTAAGTGGGATGTAGAGGTTGAGTTAGAAGAACTATTCTGGGCAAGGGACTTAGGAGGGGCTGTGATCTGCGTTAGTCAAGGCTGGAGCATAGGATCCTATTCTGACCCTTTAAAAAAAAAAGTAATCTTTTTCCTTATAGCATTTATCACAGTGTATAATTGCACAGTGATCTGTGTCCTTGTTTACTTGCCGTCAGCTGTCTTCTGCCCCACAAGGACAAGGATCATCCTGTCTTTCTTTTGCTTACCATTATAACCTTAGTGCCTGGCATGTAGTAGTGATTCAGTTGATGTTCATACCCTGAATGAAATATTATAGCATTTATAAATACCACAAAATTTAGCATTTATCATGTATATAAAAATTATTATTCTGCAGTTACTTCGTCAGTGTTATCTACTGAAAGACCTAGTTTCTTTCAAATCAGTAACTTTCATTACTGATAAAAGTTAAATAGAAACAAAGTGTAAATTTTTACTGAAAGTGAATAAATGAATGAATTTGCTGGTGCTCCAGTCTATTTATGTTTTCGTTGTCCAGCCTTTCAAAGAGAAGCATTATATTGCCTGGTAATTTATAATTGAAATAAGGAGAAATTATGAAATTATTCTAAGGTAAATCAGATAGGAAATGCAAATGAAGTACTTGTGGTCTTTAATATACCTTGAAATTAAACTATTCGAATAAAGGTGCTAAAGAGGTCAAGATCATAAGCACAGGTTGTAAAATATGACCCTGATGTCTGCCTAACTCCTAATGGCAAAAGGCACTTAAAAGAACCTCTAAACTCAGTCTGGAGTATATTTAGATTCAAAGTATATCGTACTCAAACTCCATAAAATTCTGAAATAGAAGAAGGGATATGCAACTGCATGGACAGTTATATGCTATTGTTGGAAAAATTTTTCTGTATGTGTACTGTTAAATTTTGGGGAAGCAAATGTATTAAATTGACAATACAGCTTAGAATCTAAGTTATAAATCATGTTTGTTGGAGGATTTAATAATATGATTCAAGCAGGGTATCTAATTAAAGCCCTGCCACATTATAGTAGTTCAGTAAATGATGAATTGTCAGTCTATTAACTTGGGCCATAGTTGGTATGGACAAGAGGTCTTTAAGCTTTTTTTCTCTCCCTACTTTGAGTTATCAATAAAAGGTAATTTTTTGTACAACTTGTTTTCACAAGTTAGGGGGACATATATAACATACTACAGAAAGTTTCTGTTGTTAAGTTTTTGTGCTTGAGGCATTAAGTACTCTCAGTTACCTAGAAAATAATGGCTCTCCAAAATGATTCACAAGACTTTTACTTTATTTTTACTTTTTAAGTTTTTTGACTTACGTGCTTTTCATTTATTATAGTCTAAATGTTTTATGCTAGATGCTGAATAATTTGGGATATTAACAATTACATATGGTTTTCCTTTGGAGTTGATAATGTTATTGTACATTTTCTGAGAAACATACTCTTCTGGTTTGCATGTGTCTATTTGGAACTTAGTTTTGTAGTTTCTTTCTTTCTTTTTTTTGAGACAGAGTCTCACTCTGTTGCCTGGGCTAGAGTGCCTTAGCATCAACCTAGCTCACAGCAACCTCAAACTCCTGAGCTCAAGTGATCCTCCTGTCTCTGCCTCCCAAGTACCTGGGACTACAGGCATGTGCCCAGCTAATTTTTTCTGTATATTTTTAGTTGGCCAATTAATCTCTTTCTATTGTTAGTAGAGATGGTCTCGCTCTTGCTCAGGCTGGTTTCAAACTCCTGACCTTGAATGATCCTCCTGCCTTGGCCTCCCAGAGTGCTAGGATTACAGGCGTGAACCACCACACCTGGCCTGTAGTTTCTTTCTTAAATCATGCCTTATATATTATAGTACCTTGTCACGATTTTGAACATGTGAAATCATTACTGTAACAGTAGAGGTAGACAAAGCATTAGGGCCTACCATGTTCTATTCTATATATTTTTTCTCTGTATATGTCTTTGGTCTCAAGTCCTTTGCTTTTGCTTTTATTTGTCTTCTCCCTTTCATTCCTGTTTCTTTTGTTATTGGTCACCCTGGTGCTTCTTAAAATTATTGCATTAGCTCCCTAACTTGTCTTGGCTGCCTTCAGTCTGTCTTACATGTGGCAGAATTATTCTAAAGCATACCACTTAAGTATATTATTCTATTGCTCAAAATGTTTCGTTGCTTTCCATTGTCCACTAGATTCCTCAATGTCCTTCACAGTTTAGCTAGTCACATTATTTATCGATCCACTCATTTATTCATTAAGCCATATTTATTAAGGTTTTTCTATGAACCAGACAGGATGCTAGGTTCTGAGGATAAAATGATGAGCAAAAACAAACAGGAGCCTTGCCCTATAGGGGTCTGGAGAAGACAAATATTAACAAAAATGTCACACAGATGAAAATAAATTTGCAGTTGTCTTACACTTTACAAGGAGGGATTGGGAGCGTTGACTCACACCTGTAAATCCCAGCACTTTGAGAGGCTAAGGTAGGAGAATCATTTGAGGCCAGGAGTTCGAGACTAGCCTGGGCAACATAGTGAGACCCTGTTTCTATAAAAAAATTGAAAAATTAGCTGATTTGCAGTCACTTGCACCAGTAGCCCCAGCTATTTGGGAGGCTGAGGCAAGTGGATCCCTTGAGCCCAGGAGTTCCAGCCTGGGCAATAAGAGCAGGCTGTTTTTATTGCTATTGAAACAACAACAACAACAATAACAAATTATAAGAGGGAGTAGTAATGTGTGCTGTGAGAGCTTTCAAGAAAGGCATTAGATCTAGTCAATAATGTCACAGAAGGCTAAGATCTGAAGAGAGAGTAGGATTTACTACCCAAAAAGTGCAAAGGAAGTTTATACCAGCCAGAGGAACTAGCATGTATACAGGCTTTTTTGTCTGAAGGGAGTTATGTGTTGAGAGTGAAGAACTGAAACAAGGCTAATGTGACTTAGAGCTTAAAAGAAGGATCAGTACAAGATGGAAAAGAAGGTTGGACTTGATCATACAAAGGGCTTTGAGGCCATGCTAAGTAATGTTTTTATTAATATAAAAGCAGTAGGAAACCATTGGAAGGTTTTATTTAGAGATAGGGGGTGAAGGAGGGGGAGACAAAAGTGGTTGTTGGAGCACTGTTGTGTTAGTTTTGACAATAGATTGGACAAGGAGGTTGGTGATGGAAGAGATGGAAAGAAGCAACAGTTTCAACGGATATTTAGGAAGTTAAATCAATAAAATTTGCAGATATGTATTGCATTTGGGTGTATAAGAACACAGAAATGGTTTCTTGCAAAACTGGATAGATTATAATGCCATTTACTGAGCTAGGGAATGTTGGAAGAGGGGTGTTTTGGTGAAGGAAAATCATAAGTTCAATTTTGAACATGTTTAGTTTGAGGTACTTTTGAGCCATTCTAGAGGGAATGTCAAGTAGGCAGAAGATATTTGGTGCTCAGAAGAGAGATATAGGTGGACATACACAATTTTTGAATATTATCTGAGTATAGATAGCAACTGAAGCTATGAGTAAGTAGGTTGAGGGTGGAGAGTATAAATTGGCCAAGGCTTAAGACTGATCCTTGGGGATCTGTAGCACTTAATGGTTAGGTATTAGAGGTTGAGGCTGGGTTGGGGGTAAGGATGGAAAATATAGAGGAGCAGCCAGAGAAGAGGAAAACCATGAGAATATTTCATTTTGGTGTGAAAGCCAAAGGAAGATGTGTTTAAAAGAATGGGAAGTAGTTTTGAATGCTACTTAGAAGCCAGATCTGAAAATCTCCACTAGATTTAATTTACTCCTTTAGTTATGTATTGCTGTATAACGGGATTATCTGAAAACTTACAAAAACAGTATATTATTTCTTATGATTCTGTGGGTTAGCTACATTCAGATGGGGGCTGCAGTATACAAGGTGGTCTTATTTATATGACTAGGGCTTTGGTGCTAACTGTTGGCAGGGACATCTTCTAGTCCCTCTGGCTTCTGTCTTTCCATCAGTCAGTAATCTAGTTCAAGATTCTTTCATGGTGACTGGCTTTGGGGGAGCTGGGAGGGGGCATGCAAAAAAACCTAGGCCAGAACACTTTCCTGTACTGTGCCATCTACCACAGTGACCGAAAAAAGGCCATTGATGACTTTGTGAGTTGTTTTAGTAGTGTGAGAGGACTGGAAAACAACTAGGAGATGAAGAAAAATTCCTAATATTCCTCTATCTTTCCTCTAAACTTGTCCTAAACTGGACTGCTAATTTTCTGAATGCTCCTTGTTTCTTTCCTCACATGCTTCCTTCTCCTGAATGTTATTCTTCTCTCTCTCTATACTAAAAGCCTACCCATTCTTAAAGTGTTAAAGGCTTTCTTGAAATCTTCAATTTCTCTCCTCCTTTGCACTTTACTCTCCAGCAGTTTTGAAGTTTAATTTAGGTTTTATCTCAATATTTATTTTTTATTATTGTCTCCTAAGTTTTTAAATTTTTTTTATTTTTAATTATATGTTAGGGGTACATAATAGTTTTATATGTTTATAGGATATATATGATGTTTTGATATAGGCATACAATGCAAATTAATCAAATCAGGGTGATTGGGTATCTATCACCTCATTTATCATTTTTTTGTGTTAAGAAAGTTCCAGTTCCACTCTTCCAGTTATTTTAAAGTATAGCATAACTTATTGATTATATGTAGTCACTTCATTGTGCTATCAAAATTGTTCACCTAACTATCTAGCTGTATTTGTGTACTCATTAACGATCTCCTCTTTATCCCCTACTCCCTACTGCTCTTCTCGGCCTCTAGTAAACATCACTCTACTCTATCTCAATGAGATCAATTGTTTTTAATATTTAGGTCTCACATGTGAGTGAGAACATGGGAGATTTATCTTTCTGTGCCTGGCTTATTTCACTTAACATAATGTTCTTCAGTTCCACCCATGATGTTGCCAGTTTGCCTCCTATGTTTTTGATCATGGTCTTCACTCAGCATTGCCCCCCAACCTGGTGAGATTCTAGATTCTCAGTAAACTTTTTATTCTTCAAACTTACTCAGACATTCCTTCTTCTGTGAAGTCTTCCCTGGTTCATCTCTAAGACAATCATTTATTCTCAGTACATGTCATAATGCATTACAGTGATTTACTTACGTGTTCTTGAAGGTAGGAAATTACAATGTCTAATGTGTTGTCTTTCATTAAATAACTCCTGAGTTATGGCTTGATTTATGATAACCATTCTTATTTTTTTAAAAAGGCCTCACATAGTAAGAATAAAATTTGTATATTTATAATGACCTAATTACTTCTTTGATACTGTGCCAAAGTTCATTGGTACTAGGCCATTGAAATACACTTTAAAGAAAAGTTATAGTTCGTGTGAGGTAGTGAAAAATTGTAAGAAATAATATATGGTCAAGTTCTTTATATTTCTTAATAAAGCAAGAATTTATGAAGTTATGTTCCATGTGGGCCTCGGTGAAAGTATGTTCATATTTAAATTCTTATGAGTATCGGACATTGAGCTGAATGGAGTGGTTACTGTGGCACTGGCATAGGGAATATTTGTTTTTTTCACCCCCTGCCCAACATGTCAGGCAGGTTTTGCATTTCATGTCTTTGTTTCCTCTACATAGGAACACATACAAGGGCCATGGAGACAAGCTAGTTATACACACAGGGAGAGAGTAACACTCTCAGCTCTTGGAGAGAAGACTACCTGGTTCTGTGACCCATCACACATACTACCATGGAAACTGTTTTGATAGATGTGTGCATGTATGTTGGGATGGAGGGAGCACAATTCTAATTGGCAGGATACTGAGAGATGTTTGTGCTCTGATTTATAACTGTCACTTTGCACCTTACTCTTGAACTTTCCTTAGACTGTGGGAGTGGGACCTCGTTTATTCTTTCATTTGACAAATACCATTCGGGAATAAAAAGAATGAGATCCTTCTCCCTGCCCTCTCCCGAACTGGTGGGATAGGCAGCCAAGTAAGTAGATCATTTAAATTTAAGTGGGAAGTATGATTATAAAAAGTATGTATAATTTGAATTGCTTCCGTGATAGAACCAGTTGGCAGAACACCTAAGTTCAAGGGGAAATCTTAACTGTTGATACAGATCAGCCCTGCCTACGGTGGACTTTGGTCCCAGGAGCCAGTTAGGTTGTACACCAGGAAGCATCTGCTTAGAGTTCTGAATTAAAGACATTTTAAAAATAAATTTCTTTTATCTTTACTGTTTGCTGACTTCTGTTTTATTTTTTTTACATTCTGTAGTTTAAAAAATAATAATATGTAAGAATTCTGGCTAGTTGAGGTCTTAATGATTTTTTTTTAGGTGAGCTAGCTAAAATGTTATCTCAAATCTTGTTTATTTGGCTTAGTGTATATCCTTGCTAAATCCCGATGTAGTGGGCCAGGCGAGTTGGCTCACGCCTATAATCCTAGCACTCTGGGAGGCCAAGGCGGGTAGATTGCTCAAGGTCAGGAGTTCGAAACTCAGCCTGAGCAAGAGTGAGACCCCGTCTCTACTAAAAATAGAAAGAAATTAATTGGCCAACTAAAAATACATAGAAAAAATTAGCCGGGCATGGTGGTGCATGCCTGTAGTCCCAGCTACTCGGGAGGCTGAGGCAGTAGGATTCCTTGAGCCCAGGAGTTTGAGGTTGCTGTGAGCTAGGCTGATGCCACAACACTCTATCCCGGGCAAGAGAGTGAGACTCTGTCTCAAAAAAAAAAAATTCCTGATGTAGTGCCATTCTTATGGTAGATGCTTTATGAATAACTAAATCATTAAAATTTAAGATGAGCTTCAGTCTAATTTTAGCAAAGTCACAAATAATTAGGGTATCAACCGTAATCAAATACAAAGAGCAAATAAAGAGGAAATTGTACTTTTATAAGTATATGAGGTTTGAGCATGCCTAATCATAAACTATCACCTATATAATCTGCCATTTGTTTTTCAGACCAATGGAGAAGTAAGTTTTTTTCCTTTCTTTGGCAAGAAATTGAGGAAATACTCAAAAGTGAAGGGGGGCAGTGAGATCTCCAAAAGAAAGGCAAAAAAAAAAAAAAAAAAGGACAGACTTCCTAAATTAAAATTTTTTTTTTCTGTCAACTACCACAATAATTACATAAGATATTTGGGTTGGTAATGTCACTACAATTAATCATTTAAAATAACAATATAGAAAATCTCAATTGTATTCAAGTGAAAAAACTTTGTAAGTATAAGCAATAATTTTCTTTGCTTATTAGTACATTAGATTGAAGCTTTGCCAAGTATACTCTTATAAGGACCCTAATAAAGGCCAGTAATATCATGGTTATGGGAAAATTACACATGATGTATTCAGTTCTTAACATTGGCTGTCCTCCTTAGATGTTCTAGGCTTGATTACATAGCAGGGGTTACTTCAGTACATTCTCCAAACAGATGTCTCCTAATGTGCAATCTTATTTTACAGTTCATCTTTAAAACGAGGATAATGAGTATCTCTACCCCATTCACTTGTTATAAATAATATATGTAAAGCTCATAGAGTAATGTGCTTGGTACATAGTGAGTTTTCAAAATATGCTAGCTATTATTGTTTATTTTTATTGTTGTTACCTATAAAGAATTGGAAGAGAAGAGCAAGAGGGGGGGAGAAAAGTATATTTCCACTCCTTTCCATTGGATAAAAGAGTAACTGGGGAAAAAGCATAGGACTGTACATTATAAAAACAATCAATCTAAAGTGTTTATAAGATGTATTAGTTTGTGGCTTAAAATCACTAGATTCAGAAATCAATGATTTAAATTTCTTTTTCTAAAAGTAGTTCTTTTTATAATTAAAGTTTTCTTTTTTCCTTTAATAAAATAAGTTTTTTATATTAATATCAACATTTGAGTTTTTTAAATGCAGATTAAAATTATTTCTTCAGTCACAGTTAGGCAGTATAATGCTGTGTTTAGGAGCATTATAGAATCGGGGGCCAGGCTACTGGGTTTGAATTCTATCTCTCTACCGCTTACTGTATGTATACTTGTGACAAGTTGCTGAAGTTCTGCTTCACTTTTTATCATTTGTAAATGAAGATTATAATAATGCCTGTTTCATTTGTTTATTTTGTAGAGTAAATGAATTTATATACACACATATATTTAAAGGGTTTAGAACAATGTCTGATATGTAATAACTACTATAAAAGTATTGTTATTAATGGCTAATTTTTTTTTAGCATCAGTAGTATAGACACTTAAATTAGAAGACTCTAAAGTTTCCTGGGATTAAGTCTCAGAAAACAGCTCTTATAAAACTATTTTCCCATCCAGTGTTCAGAAATAAAAATCCTACTAAATATCTTGATAGCTAGTACTGTGATTTTAAATTTTCTTCTTTCTGTTGACTTATCTTTAAACACATCTCTGAAACAGGTTCCTTTAGGAACATGATCTCTTGCTTCAGAACTCTTGAAATACAAGAAATGTATTGATTATTTACCTTTAAATTCTCGGAACATAAACATGCCTAATATTTGGTAGGTACGTAAAAAATGATGAATGAATCAATACATGCATAATTTTCAGGACCTATTTTACCCTCTTGTAGTATTAACTGGTTAAAAAGAACTCTCTGTTAGGGTCTTTACAAACGTCTGAGCTTTGGGGTTAGTAATTACTATACCTAATCTTTTTGTGTTGAGGCATATATGAAGTTTGCTCGTCTTTGATTTTGTATAAAATAATGACATTGTTATAAAAGAGGTATAGATAACTACTTGAATGAATAATTTACTTTGATAATTATCTTTGTATTAATATGTTCTAATATTCCGGATAAGAAAAAGTGGTATAAAAATTTCTGCCATATTTGCCTGGTTTTTTTGTTTGTTTGTTTCGGACTTTTAAAAATTTAGTAAATGAAACAGAACATTGCAGATAAAGGTGTGTCTCCTTTGTTCTACTGGTGTCACTTTCCTCTTTCTTCCCCTTTGCAGAAGCAATGATTGTGAATTCTAGTCACTATACTAAATATTGTTTACTTATGTGTGTAGAGATGCTATTTTGTATATATCATGTTACATCTTTTTTTCTATCTAATATAGTTTTGACCCAGAAATAGACTCACACATAGTAGTAGATATATAGTCACTCAATATTAGAAAGTGGTACCCTTCCAGTGCAGCATAGAAAGGATGGTCTTTTTAATAAATGGTACTCTGTCTTTTGGATATGCATTTGGCAAAATATGAATCTTTACCCCTATTCTCATATCATATACCAAACTCTATTCTAGATGTATTTCAGGTTTAATTGTAAATGGCAAAATAATAATGCTTTTAGAGGAAAACATAGGGGAGCGTCTTCATGATCTTTGAGGAAACAAAAATCACTGTGAAAGGAAAAAATAAGATAAATTCTCTTTATCAAAAGATATCATTAAAGTAATGACATAGGTCACAGAGTAGGAGAAGATATTTGCAATACTGTATCCAACAAAGAACTCATATCTGGAATATATTGACAATCATCCAAATCAATAAGAAATGGGCAACCCAGATTAAAAAAAAAAAAGTAGAAGACTTTAACAGTCACTTCACAAAAGAGCACATTGAAATGGCCCATAAGTGTATGAAAAGATATTCAAGTTCCATAGACATCCAGGAACTTCAAACCCCACTGTATTACCACTACACACACACACCAAAATGGCTAAAATGAAAAAGACGATGAGTACTAAGTGTTGAGGAAGGAGGTATGGAACAAAAAAATGGAGAGGTAAGTTATAGTATGTGCGTGTGCATACAATTCAGCACTAGGAACAAATGATCTACAGCTCTGTGTAACAGTATAAAGGACTGTCACCCCTATAATGATGAAAGAAACTATAAGCTAACGAGACCATACTTTGTTATTTATATAAAATTCGAATTCAGGCAAAATTAATTTGGGGAGGGGTAGTGACTAGAGGGGACATAAGTTAGTAAGAATCTCTTTTTCTTCTATTTTTTTTAACCTAGAGTCCTCTGAAGAACGGAGTCTCTTTCTTGATACAAATTTCAGTTACGTAATTGCATTCAACTTCTGAAAATTCATTAAACTATACATTCCAGATTTATGTTCTTTTATATATGTGTGTTATATTACCCCCCGCCAAATTATTTTGAGATGTGTTCATGTTGGATCTTAGAGACCTAGTTATTCATTGAAATTGGCGTGTGAACCGACCAGTTTATTGATTCCTTACTGGACTTCTAGGTTGTTTCCAGTTTTCCTCTGTTTCAAATAATGCTATAGTCAGTATTTTTTTTACATGACTTCTTATGAGAATTTATGAGAGTTTCTCTAGGAAGTGGCATTGCTGAGTTGCAGGGTCTGCTCATCTTCAACCTTACCAGATGATACCAAGTTGTTCTCCAAGTGGTTGTATGTTTATGGGCCCACCAGGAATGTTGGAGAGTTCACATTGCTTTATGTTCTTGTCATCACTTGGTATTGTCAAACTTTTAAAATGTTTGCTAATTTTATGGCTGTGAAATGGTATCTCATCAGTATTTTAATTTGTATTATCTGATAATTAGTGTATTTATACATCTTTCCACATGTTTTATAGGCTATATGGATTTCTTGTTGGATATTTTTATCTTGTGCCCATTTTTCTCTTTTGGGAATTATCTATTCATTTTTATTGCACATTTTTCTAATGGTTGGTTTTGTATTTTTCTTTTTGATTGACCTGCACTTTGCCTTGATTCTTAAAGTCCATATATTCAGGTAGATATATGCCCTCTTTGTGATTGTAATACATTGTAAAAGTTAGATTTGGAATAATTCAGTCCTCCTAAGAATATTTTTGCTTCAGGTTTTTATCTTTTTCTGTTTCTGTTTGCCTGCCATTACTCCTTATTTTGCTAATACATTTTAGCTATCGCAGACTTTTCTCCCTTTGTGAGTTTTGAGAGATTGGTGGTGACTTGGGGAGGTGGAAATAAGAACTAGAAAAATGAATAAAAATTTGCCAGAAGTTTATAGTATCGATAGAACTATATGTAAAATGCTTGGAAATATGCTTGTGACCCTTGTTGGTTTTTGTTTTCACTTGAAATACATTCTGGATTTAGCATTGTACAGCCAAAGGCCAATTATTTCATTTTACGTTGTCTGCATTACAGATGCTCATCATTACGTGATTAGTTGTGTTTGTGTGTGTTCTATGCAGTGCCTGTTATCCCTGATTCTTGAGACAGTTCCACAATATCTGTTATTCTGCAGAGCAATTGTGTTAACAGTTAAAACCCTCTTCAGCCATTGCCACTGATGCTTTGACATTTCTGTGATCTTAGAGAGAAAATGACTAAGCACTTGATACTTGTGTTTACCAAGTACAAAGGTGGTTGGTTATCTGTGATAACCAACGGAGACGATGTAAACAGTACTTTCCGATTTATCTTCTAGTAGAGTATGGTAATGTTCCTGAGCTGTTTACAGTTGTTACAGAACCTTTGAGGTTAGGGAACCTTCCTCAGAGAACATCCTGGCCCAGATTTCTTCAGCATTTTTTCCGTATTGCTTCTGCCTTCTGCGTTAAGATCAGTGCCAGAAAAAGAGCTCATGACTCCTGTCCACAGTCACAAAATCTTGGCTGATCTTGATGAAGGAATAATGTAGCATATTCTCATGGCATGAATCTTTTGTAGAGAGGTGCCAACACAGCTTCACTAGGATTTCTCTTCCTAGAATAGAATTGGATTTCTTTTTTTAATGGTGTAAGGTGATGAAGAAACTTGAATTGTAAATCAGTGTAGGACTTTAACCCCCATGAAGTTTAGAAGCCTTCTCTGTGAGATTTAGAAAGGCTGTACACAATACAATTAAGTCTTGCTTTATGAAGAAATTATTATAAACTCTGACAATTTAGATGTGATAATTTTACACTATGTTCTATATTTTAGAAAACCACTCCAATATTTATAGAAATTAGTCCTGAACTGATTTTGGACTTTATTTTTAAAATTTCATAAGTAATAAGGATTTTTGTTTTCCTAAGCATTATGCCATTATCACACTTAAATATTATTAATTCCAGTAACTTATATTTCAAAATTTCCTATTATTTCAAGTCTTTTATTTTATCTCTTATTCTGTAACAGTTTCAACCCCTTCCCAGTCTCCTCCCTTTGCTTTTTCATGCCATTGATTTATTGGAGAAACCAGGTCATTTGTCCTGTGTAATGTCCCACCTTCTGGATTCGACAGATTGCTCACTTGTGGTGGTGGTGGTGAACTTGGTTCTATATCCCCAGTATTCCCTGTAAACTAGTAGTTAGAACTGAAGGCTTGATTCAATTCAGGTTCAACCTTTTCTTTTCTTTCTTTCTTCCTCTTTTTTTTTTTTTTTGGTTAGTAAGAATACTTTATAGTTGATGTTGTGAAGGTCTTGTTGCATGTCATGTTTGGGTGTCTTCATTTAGTGATGCTAATATCAACACGTGGATTCTGTTCATATATGTTACTCTTATTGGTACAGAGGGGCCCATTAGAATGGCTTTAAAGCTTTTTAAGATTGTTAAGAATCTTAGAGGAGATTCTAATTTAGCAGGACTGGGAGAAACATCTGTTAAAATACACATACACACACGTGCACACACACACACACACAGAAAACCCCAAACCTCTCTACATTTACTCATATATGGTAAGAATCATTGCCTTTAATACATTTAATGTAACTAGAGTGACAAAATTTACTTTTATGCAAATGCTTTGGGAATGTTTGTCTTATATAAAATGAAGCATATTTAAAATTGTTAAGAACTGGAGAGATGTTTGAGGCTGCTCTGGTGTAATAGAAAAAGTACTTACTTGGACATAGGAGGCCAAATCATTTTTCTCTCTGAGACCTATTTATTTTTCTATGTCTATTTTATTTATTTATTTTATTTTATTCATTTATTTTTTTGAGACAGAGTCTCACTCTGTTGCCTGGGCTAGAGTGCTGTGGCATCAGCCTAGCTCACAGCAACCTCAAACTCCTGGGCTCAAGAGATCCTTCTGCCTCAGCCTCCTGAGTAGCTGGGACTACAGGCATGCACCACCATGCCTGGCTAATTTTTTCTATATATTTTTAGTTGTCCAGATAATTTCTTTCTATTTTTAGTAGAGACGGGGTCTCACTCTTGCTGAGGCTGAGTTTCAAACTCCTGACGTTGAGCAATCCTCCTGCCTAGGCCTCTCAGAGTGCTGGGATTACAGGTGTCAGCCACTGCGCCTGGCCCAATTTTTCTATGTCTAGAGCATAGGAATAATAACATTTATCACAGGATTGTTTTAATGATTGAATGAAATGATTTATTTGGAAGCCATCTAGTACCTGGTAGTTGAGTCTAAATCTGAAATACATTACAATAATACAGATTTTTTTCAATTCATGTCTTCAGAGTAAAGTTTAAGAAAAATTAACATCTTGTGATATTTTAGCTATATCTGAATAAACTTTTATATTTGAACTTGTTTTTGGAGGGATAGGAGACTCAGTGCAGTTTTAATATAAGTGTAATTAAAGTAGCCTTTTCAAAAAAATTTTACTGATTTTTTTTCCCCTCCCCTACTTTCAGCTCCATTTACCTCTTAATTCTCCTTTGCCTGGAAGTGAATTGACCAAGGAACCTTTTCGCTGGGATCAGAGACTTTTTGCACTAGTGTTGCGGTTGCCTGGCACCATGTCAGTAGAATCAGAACAGTTGACAGGTGTGCCTTTAGATGACTCTGCAATCACACCAATGTGTGAAGTGACAGGCGGTAAGTGTTTTGTTGGCAATATTTCAGTGACTTAAAGCAGATTTTATCTGAGTGTTTTAAAATGTACATTTCATGAGACTTGTGTCTAGATGTGAAAATATATTTAAAAAAATAAAATAAAAATAAAATGTACATTTCAAAAACTCCATGTTTGTTTTTAACAAGTTAATATTAGGAATTAATGGACATGGTTTTAAAACTCCATTTATTGATGAAGGTCTATGATCTTGATTTGAGCAGAATATGGTTACTCTTGGATATGATAATAAATGGTAATTTTTTTCTATAGAAAATGCTGGTATTTGAAGCTGTTAAACTAATCTTCTTATCTACAAAGATTGTCAATGATTTAGAAATACCATAGTAATATTTTCTGTGAAAAATGTTTTGAGAATGATCTCATCATACATTTGATGGAATATGCTTTGGTTAAGTACAGTTTTTCCCAGAGGCAAGCAGGTAGATTGATAGGTTAAAGGAAACAAGGTCTTATCCAGCTCATATTTCATGTATAAATCAAATCAGATAGCCACTATGCTAAGTGAACATTAATGAAAATCTTGGAATAAAATATGTAATAAACTCAAAACTTCTATAATGTGGAATTGGTTAACAGGTGTATTAATTTCATATAGATATGTATTGCATGCCTACCATGTACCAAGTATTGGTCTATGCTTTCAGCTTTCAGTAGTGAATAAAACAGACATGGTATTTTTGCTTTCATGGAGCATTTTAGTTCTCATCTAAGGAATTAGGTATTAAATTAAGGTCCAAGTCTAGCATTCCACTATTTTCACCTGTGATAAAGGGTTGTGGCATAGTCTCCAGACACAGGCAGTGGTGCTCTAATGAGATTCCATCATAGCCTGTTACATACATAAGCTAAGGGAAAATATAAGTCCTAATTAATATTTTAGGCGCCTTTCTTCCAAAACTCTACGACTTTTGGAAATCAGCAAAATTCACAGACAAAAAGGGATTGACTTACACAGGTATGTGAAGTAGATAAATTAGGAACTGTTATCCACATTATTAAATGTTCCCATTTTATAGAAAAATGCTTTTGTGAACTTTGATAATGCCTTCACAATTTAATTTACAGAGGAAAAAAGGCATATGCATAATTTTTAAAGGATAACATTTATCATCTAATTTGAAGATTCACTGCTAACAATTGGATAATATTTTTCAGTGACAATCCTAATTGTTTCTGTGGGAGGATGCACATTTGTATTCATGAAATTTTAGTTTTCACCTTTGAACTGAGCCACTTATTAAAATCCTGATTTTTTTTTTTTTTTAACTCTAAGGTTTTTACTTAACAGGTTGTGAAGGGCTTTGAACGTGGAGGCTGTAATTTAAACATCTTCACATTGTAAATTCCTTACTATGAATTACTTAGTTTGAACTTAGAATTATGACGAAGTTTTGGGCCTCTATGTACTATAACTTTTGTCTTCTAGGATCAGGAATATTTAGAGTATGAAATGAAGTGAGTGGTATAATTGGCGTTTGAAAAGAACCTTGAGACATCATGTAGTAGTTACTATCCTTCCCTTTGGACAGTAATATACTAAAACTATTTTGTTTATTCTTTGAAAGGAACATCTCCAGAGGAGAAGATTCAGAAGTTACCCTTGGTAACACCTTTCAGTGACCCAAAATTCTTAGTCAAGAAATTAGGAAGTCTTTCTCTATATATATCCTGAATCTCTCTTGACATACCAGTTCATTTGCCCCTTTCCATGCTCTTGCCAGCAATAATGGAAAGCTGCTCAAGTGCCACTCACCTTTTCACAGCTCTGAATAATGTGTTTCTTTTTTAATTTAAAAAGAGTGTTCACTTAAAGTTTTGGAGAATAAAACACCAGAAAAGTAGAATGAACAAGAAAGCTAATTCCTGCTGGTGTTTCACTGTCCAAATATGTAATCACTGCTAACAATTCCTGTGCATTTTTAAACTTAGTGTTAAGAGTTGTGTGTGTGTTTTTGTGTGTACATTTATTTTTTCCAATTATAGAACAATTCACGTTCACTAAGGAAAAATTGGAAAACAATCACCTATATTGCCAAAATAATATTCTGTTATATTTCTTTCTATGTATGCTTTTTTAAAGAGACTATAATTTTTTAAATTATAGTCATTGTAGGATTTTGCTTTTGATACCAAGTACTTAATGAGTGCCCACTCTATGCCAAATAACTGTTCTAGATTCCGGGACTATAGCAGGAACAATAGGCAGAAAGCTTGTATCTTTGGGCTGGGCAACAGATAATAATCAGGTAAAATGAATAAATATTATTTTAGGGAGTGCTGCCTACTATAAAGAAAAAACAATTAGGGTAAGGGAGTGGTGAATAATTTGAGACAGAGAATGAGTAGTCTAGGTAAGCTTTCTTCTGAGGAGCTAACATTTGAGCAGAGACCTGAATAATGGAGTTAATTATATGAAGATCCAAGCAGAGGAAATGGTAAGGGGAGGGACATGCACTATTTATTTGGAAGCAACAGGAAGGCTCATATGGCTGGAGCTTACACAGAGGAGCAGAGAGTAACAGCTAAGTTTAGAGAGATAAGCAGGAGCCAAATATCGAATAGCCTTTTGGGCTACGATAAATATTTTTTATTTTCTAAGTGTGATGGGAAGGCTTTGGAGGGTCTTTTAGAGGGGTTGACGTATGATTTCTATTTTTGAAAGATTATTTCAACTGTTAGATGAGAATATACTCTAGAATGGCAGGAATGGAAGCAGGGAGATTAGTAAGAGATTATAGTACTTTGGTCTAGAGTGCTAGGTTTGGAGATGGTGAGAGGTGGTCTGTTGCAAAGGAGAACCAAGGAGAAGAGCAGTGAGGGAGAAAGGAATCAAAGACGGTTCCCAGATGATTCAGTTGAACCGCAGGGATGAATGGCTTGCCATGAACTGAGATGGGTACACAAGGGAGAGGCAGGGTTTGGGGGAGGGATGATAGCAAATTAAAAAGTGTCTAAGAAGACATGGTGAAAATATTAAGGATAAAAAAAGTATTTTATAAAAATTATTTACAGACTTTTCTAGATTAAATACATTTAATTTTCTTAGCTTCTGTAAGGATTGTTGTGCAACTTAGAAATATTCTTTTGCTTCTTCTGTTTTACTAAGATGCTAATACTACCTTCACACTCACTATATTTATTTTTATTTATTTTTATTTTTTTTTTTTTGCGGACTCTACATAACCCAAAGTGAGACAGCTTCTTGCCTTGAAGGAGTTTGCTAATATAGTTTTTTCACAATTATAATTAATGATCTTAGAAACTGTGCTTCAGCACAAAGTGTCATGTATTCCAAGGAGTGAGTTTTGATACAGGTAATAAGTAAGCGTAGAGAGGAACATTACATAGGATATAGGCTCACTTTATAAAGATCTCTTTAACTTTCGAAAGAATTAATGGATTTTTATTATTTGCCAAATGACTCATGTTTATTCACCTTTTCTCTAATTTTCATAAAATATCTTTGTTAGTAATTTTATTTCATGTTGAGATTGTAACTAATTTGCTTATATTTTCCTAATTATTAATTGATTAGGAAGGTAGAGAATTGACACAGTATGTGTTTTAAAATTTTTGTTGTTTAATGAAAGCCTGGGAATGCTTAAATCTCATGAAATAAGATATTCAGTCTTTATATAAGCTTCTAAATACTTTGCATGTAAAGATGGTCAGCCTTTTTATGTATTATTTCATGTACATGCTTAAACTGACTAAGAAAAAAATTTAAATTTACCTGTTCTTTCAAATAAGCATAATTCCATATGGATGCTTTGTTTTAAATATTGATTTTAAATTAACACATGCTTTTGTGGGGAGGGACGACAAAGTATACTCAGAATAGTTTCTAATACCCTGTGAGGGTTTGAATCTTGGCTGTACTATTGTGCTAACTTGGAAAAGTTAGTTAACCTCTCTGTGCCTTAGTTTTCTCATTGGTAAAATAGCCCATACAGTTGTTGCTAGGATTAAATGAATTTGTATGATAAAATGATTAGAACAGTGCCACACACATAGATACTCAGTAATTGGTAGGTAGGTATTTTTAAGGTTGTGATCATCATTATTGTTTACAGGTAAGTTGTTTATGAAAAGATACTTGTTTTTCTAAGCAAAGCTGACTTTGAGGAGTTGAATCATTACGGCCTTATGTTCTCTTTTCTGAGTAGCCTTTAGCAAGTCATGTTAAATATAAGTTGATATGAGTAATTTGATGTGTCAAATATGATGTGGCTTGTGATCTGAAATAATTGGTTGAATTTGTGAAAGAATAGGACTTTATATTGAACTTATTACAAATAACATTGTAAGATGTTTGGTTGAAAATTGAGTTTTAGCTGTTGAGCTGTTTGGTTGGGATCAGCACTTGTATTATAGAAATATGATTGAAGTTCCATATGTAATTATAAATTTCATAGTAGCCACATTAAAAATAAAAAGAAACAGGTATGATTAATTTTAATAATATATTTTCTTTAAATCAATACATCCAAAATATTATTTCAGTATGAAATTGATATTTTAAAATTACTAATGAGATATTGTACATTTTTACATGCCAAATCTATAAAATTGAATGTATATTTTATGCTTACCATACATCTTCATTCAGACTAGCCATATTTTAAGCTCTCAATAGCCATATATGGCTGGTGTCTACAATATTGGACAGCAAAGGTCTAGATATTTTTGTTAAAAATCCTATTTAATAGACCTTTTTTCACTGATGATGTCTTTTTTTAAAAAAAATCACTAGTATTTTAATGCTTCTGAACTGAAAATATTGTAGGTTAAAATAAACAAAAGAGGAATTCATTTAAAATAGGTGATGAGTCTCAAGTATATAGGCCAGATAAATTAGAAAAGCACATGCTACCATCTGTATATTAAAATGCAAATATTTAACATACGTAAAAACTGCCAGCAGACCTGTTAAGTTATTATTAAATATCTGCTGTGTGCTTAGTGTAAATCTTAGAGATAGTACTTTTGTTAAGCAGGAATAAGATTTGGGGAGATAATTACTAGATGTTACGTGTGTGTATGTTAAAAGATATATTAGATAACGGAGATAGTGCTTTATATATATATATATAATTTATATATGTATATATGATTTTTTTTCCCATTGTGGTTTGTTCAGAACAAGAGTTCTGTATTCCAAATACCTGTAATTAAGTAAAAAAATGTACATATTCTCACAAAATGAAATTGTTGGTTGGAAATAAATATTTTTGTTCATTCTTCCATAAGATAATGAAATAAGTCAATCTTTATCATTGAACTTTTGTTAATTAGTACTGTCAGAAACCTTGCCATGGTTCTTTCTTGCAGCTAACTAGTTTTTATTCTTTTTCTTTTTTTCTTTTTTTTTTTTTAATCTCAGGCCGCTCATACTCTGTTTGTTCTCCAAGAATGCTTAATCAGTGTCTAGAGTCCTTGGTGCAGAAAGTACAAAGTGGGGTGGTAATAAACTTTGAAAAAGCGGGACCAGATCCTTCCCCTGTAGAAGGTATTATTGCACTTTTCTTAAAGACATTCTAAACTTGCTTTATCATTTACTCGGCTAGAATTGAAAAATTACTGTGATATTGGCTGAGATTGGCAAGGCCAAATTATTAAGATGGCAAGACTGCTATTGGTAAAGAAGGAAGATTAAATAGGATAGTCAAAGTAAACTGGTGATAGTTCAGTAACATTACCTTTTTATATTAATGATTGTTCATTGCCTGAAATTTTAATAAGAGTCAAAAACCATTTTAAGCATTTACAGATAGGAAACCTTGTAATTCCTCTGTAGTATTATACCATTTTGTCTTTCCTAGTATATGTTTCTCCCGTGTCCCTTAATTCCCAGAGTGTTCAACCCTAGGTGTTTACTTAATGCCTTAGCTACTTTTGTTCTCAAGATCAAACTGATTGGAACCAAATGGTTTGTGTGGATCCAAAATGAAGAACCAGCTTTTGCCATTAATTAATCTTGAGCCTACCCTTACACAGAAACACACACACCCCACCCCCGCTGTATTTCAGCTTCTGTGATCATGAGCTGTTTCCAATAGCCAGTGGGTATAAGGTGTTATACTAGAACCAGTGTTTATAACTGTGACCCTCTGTGTTGTATGTAACTTATTTCAAAATTTAGAAAGTCATTAATGACACTTGGCAGAGGTGATCCACTGGAGTGGGTAATTGTGAGAAGAGAAAGGTCATAGAGATGAAAGAATGGGTACTGTAGGGAAGAAGCAGATGATAAGACTAAGTTGTATAATGTCTGGTTTAAAAAATCAAACAAACTTCTAAAAATTTTTTTTAATTGCATTGGTAAATGTGGAATGTATTTTTATATTATTTTAATGCTTGGCTTAGAGTTAGGCACTAAGTAAATGTTCACTGAATTGTTAAAGGGAGTTGCTATTTTGCTAAAATTATTTTAGGTTAAAGGTAAGTGTTCGGGCCAGGCGCGGTGGCTCACGCCTGTAATCCTAGCACTTTGGGAGGCCGAAGCGGGAGGATCGCTCTCAAGGTCAGAAGTTTGAAACCAGCCTGAGCAAGAGTGAAACCCCGTCTCTACTAAAAAATAGAAAGAAATTAATTGGCCAACTAAAAATAAATATAGAAAAAATTAGCCGGGCATGGTGGCACATGCCTGTAGTCCCAGCTCCTCGGTAGGCTGAGGCAGAAGGATCACTTGAGCCCAGGAGTTTGAGGTTGCTGTGAGCTAGGCTGACACTGTGGCGCTCTAGCCTGGGCAACAGAGTGAGACTTTGTCTCAAAAAAAAAAAGTAGGTGTTCGAATCTAGATTTGAATATTGAGGTTTTTTTAATTGTTTTTAGTTACTAGGCTTTAATTAAAAGGATTTCTAAGAAATACTCAATTAGCAATACTTAACCTAGTATTTACTGCATGCCTGGCACTGTTTTTAACACTGGAGATATGATAAAGAAGGCATCAATGTGCTTGCCCTTATTATATAGTCATGTAGTAGAGAAAACATGTAATTGTTAAACAGGTATTCACCATAAAGTATGTTTTACATGTTCTGATTGGGAAAGCAAAGAATGCTGTGGGATCTCCTTTCAACTGGTGAACTCATAGTTGGAATTTGCAGACTTTACTGTCTAGTAAATTGTAATATTGTCTCAATGTTAAGCGATCATAGTATTCACCATTTAAAAAAAATAGGAAAATCCAGAAATGAATATTAGGACATTTTTATTAACTTAAGTAATAATGGATATAATTTAACTTATGTTTTTTTCCCTATTGATACATGTTTACATGCTTTTTTTGTCTTAATTTCTTTGCTATAGATGGCCAGCCAGATATATCAAGGCCTTTTGGATCTCAGCCTTGGCATAGCTGTCACAAACTCATATATGTAAGACCAAATCCTAAAACTGGGGTTCCTATAGGTCATTGGCCTGTTCCAGAATCTTTTTGGCCAGATCAAAATTCTCCAACACTAGTAAGTGCCAGAGAGATTGTAACTATGTAATAGTAACCATTTAGCTGTCTTTTATATTAGTTTTACGTACTATTATCAATTAAAGCTGTGGCTAATTTTTATGAGAATTAGACAGATGTTTAAAATGCTATGATAAGCTGTTGCTTCAGTATACTGTATTGTCATGAATTAATAGAAAAAAAGGCATTTTCCTTTAGACCGTAATACAATGCTTATGTTTTTTTATTCTTGGCAACTGGGTTCAGAATCATAAATGGTAGCAACATTTCCTCTTTAAATATAATGTAGCATGAGGGTTTGTCTCTGGGACCCAATTTAGAATTTAAATGAAGGTTTAGGTAATAATTCTGATAGTTTGCCTACAGTCTATTGGAACGTAGTTTTAGAAATTCATGTTGATTTGCATGGTTTTAGTTATATTCAGTGTTACAGACTAGAGGTTTAAGTTAGAAAATATTTTCTGGTTTTGTTTACATGAATTTTTAGGAATGATGAAACTTGTTGAATGATCATGGTGAATTATCAGTATTCATTATGAGTCTTAAAAGGGTAAAACTGTACAAATAAGTATTCAGTCTTGTTAGTGCACTGTTTTTTTTTTCAGATTAATTTTTTCCCCGTAGTGTCTGAGGACATTAAGGAATATTTTGTGGGAGAGCATGATAGTGGTTCTCTTTGATATTAACCCTTAGAAGATAAGAAGTATATTTCAAAGATCGTTAAGCAGTCTTTAATAATGTTGCATGCACCTGTCATTTATAAATTAAACTGAACCTTTCTTGAAACTTTTCAGAATAATTTTTACTTTGAGTCTATACGAGGCCTATAAAGTGATATTTCCTTTATTCATTAGGGATTTAATGTAGTAGTGCATGAAATCAAGGTTTTATAAATTTTATTGAGGTATCTTCTTTATAACTTTGTTTTTTTCTGATTGAACCATCATATTTTTTTAGTCTGGCCTTATAGAGAAACTTTTTACCAATTTCTTTGGTAATTTTACTTTTCTCTTCTGGACTCCTATAGAACAGACAGCATAATCTTGTGTGATATGTTGTCATGTTGCTTATTCATTCTATTGTATTTATTTAACATCTACTGCAGTTACATGTAGTACTTAAAGTCCTAATGGAAAGAAATCCAAAGCCAATATCCCAAGCCTTACCTATTAATGTTGCTTTATTGGTCTATTGCAAATTGTTACAAGCCATAGAGGATGGGTAGGATTTCAACTGGAGGAGGAAACAGTATGAGAAAAAAGTGAAAAAGAGCAAAATGTGTTTAGAAGAGTAATAAGTAGCTGAGTATGGGTGGACGATACCATATGTAGGACACTGAGAATGCTTTTAAAGAAATCAAATTGCTTATAACTTTGAATGCAAGGTTAAGGAATATGAGCTTTTTTCCAGTGGAGTTCAAGGAACAATTGAAGATATTTTTAACAGAGTGCTACTTTAGAAAAATGGATTTGGTAGTGGTTGTATGCAGTAAATCAGAAGGAGATGAGTTGGAAGGGCAGGTAGGTTACCTGGAGGGCTATTAATATGCCTCACATAAGAGATATTAAGAATTTGAATTAAAATGATGAAAGAGGAATCATAAGAAAGAGATAATATTGGAAAAAACTGGCAAAATTTAGTAACTGAAGGCTATTAGAGGGGAAATGAAATTTTTATAAATTATAATAGTATTTCAAACAAGTATTGCTACTGAAATGAAATGTGATTTGTTAGAGACTGGTGGTGAATTTGATCATAGCTCTACCAGTTATTAGCTGTGTGCCTTTGGTTAATTATCTTATCTAAGCTTCAGTTTCCCGTTTGTTAAATGTCGATAATAGCTCCCATTTCATAGGATTGTTTTGGGGATTAAACAAAATAATTTTATGCAAAATTTTCTTCCCAAGTTCTAGAGATATTTCCCTCCACTTTTTTTTTGGATTTCAATATTTTTATCCAAAAAATAAGTGCATTTCATGAACTGATTCAATAAGCTATGTGGTCAGGTGCATGCTAGACACAGGAGCACAAGAGGAGTAAAACAGTGCTTACCCTCTTGAACGTCAGACATCCACACATCATGTAGTATAGTGTGCCAACTATAAGAGAGCGTGGAGCAGAGCCAACAGAGGTGGAGCCTAAATACCCTTGTGTATGTTTGGGGTACAGTTTGGGGTACAGGTATGTCAGGGAAAAAGTCTCTTAAAGGTTGATACTTGCCAATTCATTCTTCAAAACTTTGTTTGTTTGCAATATACAAGGGAGAAAATAATAAAGCAGTCAGGGTTGACATGTGAAATACAGAAACATGAAAGATGATAACCTGATGGGGCAATTCTAAGTAGTTGGTATAGTTAGAGCATAAGGGGGTCTGTAAGGCGTGGTGGTGGAAAGGCAGATCTTTGTGATACTAAGGGTCTGGGCCCTATTTTTAGGTGATTGGCTACTGCTAGTACCAAGTAATGTTACATAGGGAAATGATATGATTATATTTCTGTTTCACAGCCATAGAACTCAATTAGAGAAGGGTTGACTAGTTAGGGAGAATAATTGAAAAGCAGTTGTACCAGTCTAATATGAGAAATGATGAATGCCTGAATTAAAGTGGTAAGAAATAAAAGATACATTTCTAGAGAGATGAGAATTTAGTGTTGACATAAGGCAGCAACTCTAGTACAGAGTACCTGCCATGTTTATGTGTTCTGGTAAGTGCCTTAGATTTTTGGTATCATTTTAGCTAGGTCTTTGTGATAGTTAAACATGGAGGATGAAGGGGAGATGTCAAGGATCACACCTTGGATTTTAGAACAGGTATTGTGGTTTGGGGGAGAAATAATGAATTGGACATAATATATCTGAGGGACCTGTGGAAGATTATGGTTATGTCCAGTAGTTAGTTGTATACATAAGGAAAAGGAGAAAAATCTGGTTCTAACAGTAGATTTGGGAGCCACCAGGGTATAAATAGTAAGTGGGGCTGGTAGAGTCCTTTATAGCTGTGAAATTTCAAATTATTTCCTCATAGCTCGTATCTTGTTCACAATTAGTGAGATTTTTAGGAAGGGAGATTGCTAAAGGGCAAATAGAGGAGTAATATACCTTTTTTTAAAAAAAAAAAAAGTATTAAGTGTTTTATACCTCTAGAACAGGAATCTCCAACGTAGGATATGTATACCACAGGGATTACCAAAACAATTGCTGGAATAGGGAAGGAAACATTAGAACTTCTATTTGTTTATTTTTCTCCTGTTTTAATATCATTTTGGTACATATTTTAATTATGTATGTAATATTATAAATAATCTAGAAATGTATATTCAAAACTGATTTAAGGTATATGATTAGTTTTGTAGGCCACTATGTTTAAGTAATCAAATTGCTACAAATGAAGACTTAATGGAAGTCTCTGTACATTTCTTGTTTCTTAGATGTAAAAATAGATGAATACTCACTTGATTCCAAAATTTTGTTTTTAATTTCTGGTATTTGATTTTAAGTTCTAAAAAGATTTCATTTTATATAGATATTGAAGTATTTGTCTTTTTCTTGTGAATGTTATATTATTTAGGCATTGCATTTTCAAGTATTTTTCTTTCAGCTTAGTGGTGCTTTTAACAGTAAATCAAACTTTACTAGCAAAACTGAGGAACTGAGTAAATTTTGATAATGAGGGATACTTAAAAGGGAGTGCTTCTGGCATTTTGTGTAAGTAGTAATAATAAGGCTTTTTCCTCTAGCCACCTCGTACATCTCATCCTGTAGTGAAGTTTTCCTGTACAGACTGTGAACCAATGGTTATTGACAAACTTCCTTTTGACAAGTATGAGTTGGAACCTTCACCACTGACTCAATTTATCCTGGAAAGGAAATCTCCTCAAACATGTTGGCAGGTGAGCTGAACAACAAGAATGATTTAAAAATTTAAGTGAGGTGTTTCTTAAAATGCTAAATTGAACCAATGGTTTACATAACATTCTTTAAAGGCTGCTAAATATAAAGCTTTAACCACTCCTCTTTTAACAGGTATATGTGAGCAATAGTGCAAAATATAGTGAACTTGGTCATCCTTTTGGTTACTTGAAAGCCAGTACAGCACTGAACTGTGTCAATTTATTTGTGATGCCTTACAATTATCCAGTTCTTCTTCCTCTCTTAGGTAAGTTGTTCTTGTCACATTCTCTGTGACTCAGCATATATAAATTCTCCTAAACACAAATGTTGAGAACATTTCTTCATCATTTTTCTTGTCTTCTGGAAATTAAGGAAAATATTTTGAATACTCTGAAATGTTAAAGCTACTAAAGAAATAATTATAACAACCTGTTCATATTTGTGGTAAATTGAAAGTCGTTATTGAAACACCTCCAGATTAATAATGTTACTATATTCTAAATTTTAAAATTAAATATTCCAATTTTTCTACAAGTTAGATTTCTAACAGTCTTAGAGTCGGTAATGTAGGCTTTCTGTTTGGTACATAAGGCATTTTGTAGTCACAAGATTTGAGTGCATTTTCTAAGAATTTGTCTGTAATTTTCATTTGGCAACTTTTTTAAATGAAGAAATTTGTTCCAGAGTAATATGATAAAAGCCTAAAGTTAAAAGTTACAGTCAAAATATTAGTAGATATATTTTATAGAAAATGTGCATACTTTGTTTCTTTCCTCAAATCTGTTGTGTGTCTAGATTTAGGCAGGGCATAGATTTTCATTGTGCATTTTCTGATTCTGCCTTCATTATTACATGTAATTTTAGACCATACTTGGAACCTTTTTATTTTTGAAATGGTACTACAAATAGAAAATGCCAGAGCAGAAATTTTACTACTTTTAATTTTGTTAAAAACTTACGTTTGGCCAGGCACAGTGGCTCATGCCTGTAATCCCAGCACTTTGGGGGACTGAGGCAGGAAGATCTCTTGAGGCCAGGAGTTTGAGACCAGCCTAAGCAAGAGCCAGATCCCGTCTTCACAAAAAGTAGAAAAGTTAGCTGGGCGTGGTGGCGTCCACCTGTAGTCCCAGGTACTCCAGAGACTGAGGCAGGGAGATTGCTTCACCCCAAGAGTTTGAGGTTGAAGGTGAGCTGTGATGAGGCCATGACACTCTAGCCTGGGCAACAGAGTGAAGACTCTGTGTCAAAAAAAAAATCTTCTGTCTTTTGTTATCTCTCACACATAACAAAGCAAACTTAAAAAAGGAAACTTCTTTTGACTTGATTTATGTGTAAAAACAATGAGTGATGATAGTGCATTTGTATTCTACATTTCTAGATGACCTGTTTAAAGTGCATAAAGCAAAACCAACATTGAAATGGAGGCAGTCATTTGAAAGTTATTTGAAGACAATGCCTCCCTACTATCTCGGGGTAAGAATGTTATTGTTAAAAATAGAACTTGTTATAAAATTTTTTAATAGGCTTATAGTTTATTATAGGCATTGTAAACTTTTAATTATTGTTGGTGTTTATTATATGGCATGAAAATTGAGTGTACAAACGACCAATACAGATGTAATGGTAAAGATAGATTTCAGTGATTTGGAGAAATGATGATGGTAGTGATCATGAGAACATTTATATACTGCTTACTCTAGGCCGGGTACTGTCCTAAGTAAGCACTTTATATGTGTTAACATCATTTAATTCATATAGTTACCCTATGAGGTAGAAATGATATTGTTACTGTTTAATAGATGAAAAAACTAAGGTACTAAAAGATTAAGTAACCTGTCCAAGGCTACATAGCTAATACATAGTGGTTATGAGGGGGACTGGAATTCATCTGGCTTTAAGAATTTAGGCTTTTAACCTTGACTGTTGTACTGCCTTTTCAAATGGCAGTTTTGTGATTACAGACATCCCTCGGTATTTGTAAGGGACTGGTTCCAGGACCCCCTTGTGGGTGCCAGAATCCATGGATTCTCAAGTCCCTATATAAAATGGCATAATATTTGCACATAACTTATGCATATCCTTCTGTATACTTTGA
The DNA here is from genome assembly GCA_963574885.1 of Lepilemur ruficaudatus. Lineage (NCBI taxonomy): Eukaryota > Metazoa > Chordata > Mammalia > Primates > Lepilemuridae > Lepilemur > Lepilemur ruficaudatus. Next base: position 42,560 of record CAUYRT010051981.1, on the reverse strand, counting down.
ATCATTTTTAGATTACTTATTAGATCTAATACAGTGTAAATGCTATGTGTAAATAGTTGTTACACTGTATTGTTTAGGGAATAATGTCAAGGAAAAAACAGTTTATACATGTTTAGTACAGATGCAACAATCCGTTTTTATTTTTGCCAAATATTTTCAATCTGTAGTTGGTTGAATTCATGGAATGTGAAATCCACGGACACAGAGGGTTGACTATGTTTCTTTTTAAGGGTGCAAAATGGTTTTTGTTGTATTATTTCTCAAATCTCCAGAAATACCTTTTTAGGTAGATAAATGTATATTTTCATAGAACCATATGCTTTTAGCAAACTTAATCACTTTAAAACTAGTATATCACAGTAGGAAAGACCAATAACTTATATTTTATTAAATAATTTATTTTGCTTGTGAAAAATAACTTTTTAACAAGAAGACCTAAACTAAAACCACCTTTACATATTCTATTATTGTTGTAATATTATTACAACATTTGGCTATAACTAATCTTTCTAAATGGTCACTAATGTGATCAGAGGATCAATTTCCTGAGCTTTGAAAATCATGACACTTTATAATTGTAAGAGGTAAGTTGCATTGAATGTCTAGCACACCGTGCTTGCCATGTAAAAGGGTGAAAAGGAAAAAACATACTTTGAACAGGAACTTTACATATGTTGACTCATTTATGTTTCATAGCAACCCCAAGGACTTAGCTGAAGGTAGACAGGTATTAAATATCAGAGCTGGGATTTGATTCCAGTTTGACACCAGTGCTCATATACACTTTCTAATGTCAATGGTTATCATCCTTGTTCTGGCTCTGTCCCATTCACATATGCTAAACGCTCCTGCTAATGATATTTTTCGTTGCACAAAGTGGTTCTCAATCCCTCCTTAAAATTGAAAGGTTTTTTTTCTTTTTACTGTACCACATCTGTAATAAATATTAGACTGTATTTTCCTCCTGCTTATGTTTTCTTTGTTTGATTTTCAGCTCAGCCTATTATCACAGTAGTAGAAATCTTGTATTTTCTTTGAGTCTTTTTTACTTTTACTACCTAAGTTTTATCAGATCTACCACAATGTATCTCCTGTTCATTTCTTCCAAACTTAGTATCTCCCAGTGGTACTAAGGAGTCCAGCACTTCACCCTTTTTGCCCTAGGAATTATTATTACAGCCTCTAATCATGTTCAGCTATTTCAAATTGCTTTTCATGCCACTGACAAACATTTCATTGAAATAAAGTTATGATTATAATATTTCCTTAGTGAGGAAAAGAAGTAGAAATAACATTTTTGGAAAAAAATTTAAAACAAACTCTATACATGGAACTGTACATTTTTAACAAGCTTAATATTGAATGATGTTTCTTTTTTTCCAATAGCCCTTGAAGAAAGCTGTTAGAATGATGGGAGCACCTAACCTAATAGCAGATAGTATGGAATATGGACTTAGTTACAGTGTCATTTCATACCTCAAAAAACTGAGTCAACAGGTAATGTCCAAAAGTAGAGTGAGCCAGCAAGTATTTTGAATGATGGTAGTTAAGATGCTTAACAAGCTAGAAGCTAGTTCTTGGTGGTTCTATTGGAATTCCATTATATTAATGTATTATACTTTAAAGCTGTTTATATCATATTAACATAATTCTGTCTCAAATCCATGGTTGTTCTGTGTTTTGAAATGTTAATTTTAAAGTTTTATAATTATTCCTGATTTATGAAAATGGCTTTGTTTAATGTGCCCCTAGACTTCCTATATGTGAACATTATTTATGTTAATTTTTGAGAAATTTAGATATAAAATTGCTTTTATTAAAAAAAATTAGTTGTTTTTGCTTTATGCTTTAAAACCAGATTTTTCTTTCAAAATGAGAGGGTTTTTTTATTTTTCTTTTTTATTTTAAGATAAAGGCAACTCTTTTGGATAAAATGAGAGTTCTTTTGAAATGTTTGTAAAAGTACTGAATTACTTTACGACATACTGAAAAGTATGTCGTCCTGGCCATATATCACATTTGTAACTACTATGGTAGTCAAGCAATATACAATTTAACTGATTGCCAAATTATTACTGCCTTATGAAATATATTATTTTTCCAGTACCTCTGACATCTCTAATCAGGATGCACTTTGGGAGGATTCAAAATACTGCTATTTGCTTACTAGTGAAGAAACTGTATCATTATTTGCTGTATCTATGAACATTTAGTTAAGTGCTAATAACAATGTTTTTAAGTAAAAATTGATGATTGTTTTTTTCTAATTTTTAGTCACCCGAATTGAGAATTGTCAGTTGAAATTGTCCTGCCTCAAAAACTTAGAGTTGTAATGATTTAATATCATAAGACATTACTGTTTAAACTGTTTAGTTTACCCAGTACTTGACATAAACTATGCTAATTGTTTTTAATTTTTTACATACTTTAAAAAATATATTTAATTTATAGAAGACTGTAACCATTAGTATCTGATTTGTCAATTTAGATTATATCAAGATAATTTTTGTTTATTTTTACTTTAGGCCAAAATAGAATCTGATCGAGTCATCGGTTCTGTAGGCAAAAAAGTAGTACAGGAAACGGGAATTAAAGTCCGAAGCCGATCACATGGTTTATCAATGGCATATAGGAAGGATTTTCAACAACTGCTCCAGGGAATTTCAGAGGATGTCCCTCACAGACTTCTAGACCTTAATATGAAGGAATACACTGGGTTCCAAGTTGCTTTGCTGAATAAGGTAATAGTCATAGGAATTTAGTACTATTCTAGTTATGTTCTGTTGTATTGTTGAATAAATCAAATTTTTTGTTAACTGACATTGTTTGTCCAAACTTTAAAAAGTACTTCTAATACCACCACAGAATGATCATTATACTATTGTTGAATCATCAAATTTTAGAATTAAAACAAACTTTGTACATGGCATGTGAATGAATGGATGGATTGATGAAGAACGAACTATTCATTTTATAGATGAAAAAACAGAGACTTAGAGATTGCCTAAAAATATATGGCTGATGGTAGAATTCACTGTAGTTTGGTACTTTATACTAAGGACCTTAGTAAAATGCAAATATCTTCATCTTAGCAGCCTTTTTGTAGAAATAGGAAAGCTGATTCTGAAATTTATATGGAAATGTAAAGGTCCTAGAATAGCTAAACCAATTTTGGAAAAGAAGAATAAAGTTGGAGAACTTATGTTATCTGATTTTAAATGAGTGGAATTGAATCTAGATGGTAGGTCCTTACACATATCAATTAATTTTTAATTAAGGTGCTAAAATAATAAAGGGTGCTAGAACAATTGGATATCCATATGCAAAATAATGAATTTGATCCTGTAACTCACATTACTTGAAGTGGTCATGGTCTGAAATGTTAAGAACTAAAAGTATAAACTTCTAGAAGAAAAAATTGGAGAAAATCCTTGTATTGTTGGGTTAGCAAAGATTTCTAAAATACAGCACACAAGCACAAAGCAAAAGATGTCCATAAGTTGAACATCATTAAAGTTAAAAAAAATTTGTTTTGTTCTTTAAAAGAAACTTTATTTTTTAGGCAAGGTATAGCTTGGGAGAAAATCATATATTGAATAAAGGACTCGTATCAAAACATATATAAAGAGCTCATACAACTCAATAAAAAGATAAACATCCCAATAAAAATGGGCAAAATATTTGAATAGATGTTTAACACAAGAAAATACACAAATGCACACACAGGAATATGAAGAAATGTTCGACCTTATCAGTCATTAGGGAAATGCAAATTAATACCATGAGATACCACCGTGTAACTGCTAGAATGGCTAAAATTTAAAGGCCTGAAAAATAACAGGTGTTGATGAGGTTGTGGAGCAACTGGAACTCTCATACGTTACTAATAGAAAATAGTTTGTATTTTCTTAAGAAGTTAAATACATATTTTCTTACAACCAGCAATTCTATTTGTAGGCATCTACCCAAGAGAAGTGAAAATATATGTCTATGTAAAGGCCTAGTATACAAATGTTCATAGCAGCATTTTCATAAAATAGACAAAAAACTGGAAACATCCAAGTGTCCATCAACTGGTATAACAGATATGGTATAGCTGTATAATGGAATACGACTCTGGAATAAAAAGGAACAGACTACTGATACAAAAACAAAATGAATGAATCCCAAAAACATGCTAAGTGAAAGAAATCATACAAAAAAATCAGATAGTGCAAAATTGCATTTATAAAATGGAATATAGAAAGACAGAAAGCAGATCCAGAGGTTGCCCGGGAAGAGGAATAGTGATTGACTACAAATGGGTACAAGGAACTTTTTGGGATGGTGGAAGTGTTTTGTTTTGTTTTTTAAATAGAGATGGGGGCGGTCATGCTATGTTGCCCAGGCTGGTCTTGAACTCGTTGACTCAAGCAATCTGCTTTGGCCTCCCAAAGTGCTGGAATTACAGGCATGAGCCAACCATACCTAGCCCTTTGGATGGTGGAAGTGTTCTAAAACTAGATTGTAGTGATGGTTTTACAACTATACCTTTGCTAACATTCATCAAACTCATCAAAATAGGTGATTTTATGGTATGTAAATTATATACCAAAGCTGTTTTTTTTAAATCTTCAGTTTTTAAAATTTGGAAATTTGCTTTTACTTAAATGAGTTTCCTTCTGTTATCCAGAATATTTAATAAAATTACTTTAGAGTTAGATGTGAATTTGAGATTGTTTGGTTGAACTCACTGTCAAATTTCCATCTTTTGGCCATAAAACTGTACATTAATATGGTATCATATGGCTTTATTTTATTTTTTAAAGCTAACTAGTTACGTGTCTTATTTCCACATAAATGCAGCAGGCTAAAGATTTTAGTCTCTTTTAATTCTATGTTTGACAATACGTTTTGTCCTTTAATGTTTTTTAATAGGATTTGAAGCCACAGACATTTAGAAATGCTTATGACATACCAAGACGAAATCTTTTGGATCACTTAACAAGAATGAGATCTAATCTTTTGAAGAGCACCCGCAGGTTTCTTAAAGGACAGGATGAAGGTTAGATTATGGTTTTAATATTGGTACTTTTAATATCTTTTTCTTTATAATCTGAAAAAGCATAGTAAGATAATGTAAATTTTGAAGAATTATTACAGTAGTGTTTATATTCTCATTGTAAATTCAAACAGATGAATTAAAAGGTTAGTCATCCCTAATTCTGCCCTCCTTCCTATTGTCATTGTTGCCACAAATTTTCTTCCCCAGAGATAACAATTTTTGCTATAGTTTAGTTTTCTTTTCAGCTTTTCTCATGCGTTTGTGCACATAGACACCCTCCTACACACACACACACACACCTGTCATTTTCTTGAGATATACTAGTATCTGATGGTTCAACGCTGGATGACCAGTTACAGGGCATGTTCTGATATTTCCCTCAGCTGTATCCATAGCACCTAGCATAAATCAAGTCAGGCGAGGCTTTAACCTTTGCCATCTCTGATTTAAGCATTCTAACAATAACTTTATATAAAAAGGGTTATCTGTGTGACTTGTCTTTTCTACTCTTCTATACTTCTGTTTTCTACAAATTTCTATAATTAAAGTCTGTTAATTTGGAACAGAGTAGAAGAGATAAACCTTTTCATGGTAAAATCACACATATTCTGTATACTGAAATTAACTGCAGCATTTTTGTCTTGTTTAAAAGATGAAATAAATATTTTACATTTTATTTTAAAAGTCTGAAAGACTATGCCATAGTATTTATAATTGCACCAAACTAATTTAGAATATGTGGTAAGGGAGGACTTTCTTGAGTAACACTAGATAGCATTCATATTTAAGAAGACATTATTTGATAATGAAATGGAGTGTAGTTTTAGTGAGGTTAACTTTTGTTGTTGTATTCTGTTTGAAAGATCAAGTACATAGTGTTCCTATAGCACAAATGGGGAATTACCAGGAATACCTCAAGCAAGTACCTTCTCCACTAAGAGAACTTGATCCTGATCAGCCTCGAAGGTTGCATACATTTGGAAACCCCTTTAAGCTGGATAAAAAGGTAATTTTGAAATGTTCTATGATATAATTTGTTTGTGGCAGACACTGTCAATGTAATAGTTAACAATGTAACAGTAAGCTGAAGCTGTTTTCCTGGTAGAGTATCTAATAAATGTCAACATAGTTGGAAGATAGTTGTTTTAATTGGAATTGGGATTGATTGGTTGTGCTATTTAAACATTGTATGTAAATCTAAGAAAACTATATTCTTTTTTTGTTATAGGGTATGATGATAGATGAAGCAGATGAATTTGTAGCTGGACCTCAGAATAAACATAAACGACCTGGAGAACCAAATATGCAAGGGATCCCTAAAAGACGTCGGTGTATGTCTCCACTACTAAGAGGCAGACAACAGAATCCTGTTGTGAATAATCATATTGGAGGAAAAGGACCACCTGCACCTATGGCTCAAGCACAGCCAGATCTTATTAAGTCATTTCCCCTTCATAAAAGTAAGAGTTATTTTGTTTGTTTGTTTTAAATATTATTTGCTGCTTTTTGGTTCCTTTTCAGAGAAGACATATTTTTGTCATAGATTATAGAAAAAACTGATCAATAAAGTCCAGTGAGTGTCTACAGAAGATATTTATTCTAAAATAGCATGTTATCATTTTTGTATGTCTTTAATGAACATTTGTTGAACATATTTATGCTTTATTAACTATCATGCTCTAAAATATCATTTGCAAATCTTAAGTATTTCCAAGTAATAGTTTTGAAAGGGCTGTTATTACTATGCACAGAAAGATGATTTTCAACTTCATTTTAATTCAGGGGTGAGGAACCTGCGGCCTTGGGGCCACAGGTGGCCTTTTGGATCCTTGAGTGCTGCCTTTTGACTGAATCCAAATTTTAGTTTTGGATTCGTTTGAGGGGCTGCACTTGGGGATCCGGAGGGCTACATGTGGCCTTGAGGCTGCAGGTTTAATTCAACAACTAATTATTAAATGCACATGCTATTTTGGATAATGCTAGGTTTTGAGGTCTAGCACTGAAAAAGATAGTAGTGCTCTCTGATCTCATTTATAATCAGCAAGGAAAGAAAGTTATCGAACAAATAATTAGAAATATGATGAATGTTACAAAAGAGAAGTGAAGTGCATTTGGCAAGAGGATTTAACATAGTCTAAGAGGTCAAGGCACTTGACTGAAGGAGTTATGTCTGAGGCAGGAGCTGTGCATTTGCCTATGCTAGAGCAGTAGCCTATAAAGAGTATGTGTATAAAGTAGGTATAAAGGTACATAGCGGTACAAAGTAAAGAGAAGGACATTGAGGGAACAGGAAGAATTCCAGTATAGCAAGGGTGTTGGGCATGAGGTGAGGCAAGAACTGAAAGACAGAAGCCAGGTCATGGAGGGCCTTGAAAGCTATTGTAAATATTCTCAACTTTATTCTAAGGACAGTGAGCATGGTTTTTAAAAGGTGGTGACCTGATATGATTAGCTGCCCTTTTTTTTTTTTTTTTTTTTTATATGGGGGGTCTCAGTGTGTTGCCCGGGCTGGAGTGCAGTGGCACAATCACAGCTCATTACAGCCTTGAATTCCTGGGCTCAAGTGATCCTCTCACTTCAGCTTTCCCAGTAGCTATGATTTTGCCCCTGGCCCTGATTAACGTTTCATAAAGACCAGGCTGACTGTGATGTGTGGAATATTATCAGGGAGGAGGAGAAATGAATGTAGGGAAACCCTAATGAATTAGTGAACTCATCAGTTATAGTGATCGCATGTAGCTTATAGCATCTTAACTGCAGAGAAACCAAATAGTATATACCTCCTGATGAAAGTATACAATACTACCTCTGAAGTAGTTTTGACCAAAAAAGCCCTAACTAAACATGAAAGTGATCAAACCAATTTATAGGAAATACAGGGGATAGAGAAACATGTTAAATGACAAAACAGAGATACAGTTAGCAAAATTCAGATTGTAGAAAACTCAGCAGGACAAAGAATCTGTTCAGTTTTTTCCCCCGGGGGGAAAAATGCCTAGTAAGAAGAGAGGTACAGAAGGATTTTATAGATTCAAAGGTAGTTAAACCAGTTACAATGTACAGGCCTTAATTGACCCAGAATCAAACAAAATCAAACTTTTCCACAAACAGAAAATATATAAGGTAATTGGAGAATATGGATACTGACTAGATATTTGAGGTTATTAAATAATTATTGTACATGCACAAAGACCAGTTAGGAAGAAACCCAGGGAAAAGATACTGGTGACCTGGCAATGGGATTGCGAGAGGACTTTGTATTTGAGAAATACTTGGACATAGCAGCAAAGGACTTGGTGACTGGATGTTGGGGCCGTGGCAAGGGAAAGTAAGGCTTCTGTCCTGAGAGACACAAGGTGGGGTCAAAGAAGAGATGATAAATAAGTTGAGTTTAGAATTACATATTAGATAGTCAAGTAGAGATCCTAAGTTAGAAGATTGTAAGTGTTGAGTTAGCGACTCAGGAAAACAGGACTGGGCCAGAGGGGAAGGTATGAGAGGCAGCTAACTGCCCATTGGAATGAATAAAATTTCACCAAGGGAAATTGTGAGAAGGAAAAAAGTCCAGAACATCAAAAGTGCCAAAGTTAAGAGGAAAAAGAGCAGAAAAGGAGATTGAGAAGGAGGAATCCTAGAAGTAGGAGAAAATAGGGAAGAATTTAATGTCATGGAAGCTAAAGCGAAAGATGATTGAGTGGGTAGTGGTCTCAGATACTTAAACAGCTCAATTAAGAGGAATGGAAAGATTCAGTTGGTCTTTGGCTATCTTAGCAAGAGCAATTTCTGTGGAGTAAAGGCGACAGAAGCCTAAAAAGACATTAAGGGAGGAGTGAGAAGTGAGAAAATGGAGCCTATGAATGTAAACAACCAGTTTAAGAAATTTAGCTGCAAAAGGAAGGTGGGAAAAGAGAGTGGTAGCCAGAAGAGTTCACAGGGTTGAAAATGGTGATTTTGCTTTGTTTTTAAAATCAAAGAAACTTGAGCAAGTTTAAATGCTGGTGATAGAACCAGTAGAGAGGAAGAGTTTGAAAATGAGAATGAGAGAAGGCATAATTGGCACAAAATCAGTGGAAGGCAAGAGGGAATGGTCCAGAGCACAGATGAAAGAATGCTGACTCCAATGAAGCAGAACGAGTGGGGGTCCGGTTTAGTTGAGGAAGAAGTAGAGGAAATTGCTGGCCCACAGCTTTGCTTTTCTTTGCTCTGTAAAGCAGGAGGTGATGCATACTGCTGAGAGGGAAGGGGCAATTGGGAAAGTTGGAGGTTTAAGTAATCTTTATTGGAAAGGGAGAAAAGGTTGTGATTGTAAGATAGAGCAGAGAGTTCAAGTAGAGGTGGTGGTTGTGACCACTCTGTAGAGCTGGACCCTATTTCTCTAGCAGTGCTCATCATTTCAAATGCAGGTCTGGAGGAGACAGGTAGAGTGAGTCATCAAATCTGAGGTTTTGCCTGGCAGGTGTCATGGGAAGACAATAGAACAAGAGAATTTAGGACATGGGTAAAAAGTGGTATATGTTGGGCTATAAGCCTGATATAAGAAAGTGGCTATCAAATAAGAGGGAGAAAATAGAGGAAATGCTCTAGGAAAAGTCTGTCTGAGTTAAAGAGCAGTAGCAGGAGTACTGCAAAGATGTGTGGATCACACTTCCCCACTCCTAAATTTGTGCTGGATGTGAGAGGCAAAAGTGTAAGTGGAAAGTTCTTCGGAGATGAGAAGTTGTGGAATGGGAGGCCACAGGTGATCTGCTTAGAGTCACCACAGCACTTCTCAAATTTGAATGTGCATGTGAATCACCTGGGGGTCTAGTTAAATTACAGATTCCCATTCATTCTGTCTGGGCTGGGGCTAAAGGAGGAGCATTTCTAGCAGGCTCTCTGATGGTGCTAATGCTGCTTGTCCACAGACTACACTTTGAGTAGTAAGGACCAAGAATGAAGTCAGGAGGGACTTGAAGGTGGAAGGGCTGTGAACTGGGTGCCAGAGACATCAGTGACTTACAGGCATATACCCTGGCATTCAATATAAGGTAGTGATGAGGAGAAGAGAGAGTGTGCGTGGCATTAGTGGAGTCTTAAAAGAGCCAGAGTTTTACAAGAGTGTATAGGAGAAATCTTGAAATGGCACTGAGAGGTGAAGGACTCGGTGACTTCATGTCCTGATTTTAGGCCTATGGAAAGTATGTAAAAGAAAGCAATTTCTACTTCTGGTCTGAAAAGAAGAGCAGTTTATTTTATAGGAAAGGTAGGTTTCAGTTAAAGCATAAGTTGTTATAGAGAATATTCAGTAAAGAAGAGTTTGTAAATCATGGAATAAGATTTAGGAGAGAGTCAGGAATTTGGGGGATTTGTGGGGATGAGTGTACAGAGGAGTATGAGTAAACAGGAGCTTACATTTTGGGTGGTAAATGAGGACAGTAGAGAGAATTTAACAGATATCCTGGAGGCTGGTGAGCCATCAGAGAACTTAAAATTCAGTTGCTTTCAGTGGGAACAAGTCTAATAATCTGGTGTTAAGTGGCAAGCTTGTATGCTTGGGGTCTAGTGGTCTAAAGCGCTGAAAATAGGCACCAGGTTGCTCTGCATTGCTCAGTTAATGACAACTAAATGGATGGTTGTAAGAAAAGGGGTGCACGGTGAAACATGACCTGTTTAGTAGTATGTCCCCTGCAGAATTTGGGACAGTATAAACTGCCCAGTGTTTACTTTTGCCTCTAAAATGATAATAGATGTATAAGTCAGAGTTAGGTTGGAATGAGCTAGAGCTCTCTAAGATAGAGATGACCATGATAATTTTGATCATATATATTTCACTAATGTATCAAAAACCTACTTTTTAAATAAAATTGCTATAGAATAAAGCAGAGAACTAAAAACTGGGTGAAGTTGGCTTTATTTTTTTTTTCCAAGGGGAAAAATTGCACAGATTTCATAAAATTGTGAATGTTTCTCTTTGAAATCCACCATATCTTCAGCAAAGCTTAAGAACCGTATCACGTTAATTTGCGTTAATCAAGAAAATCAGTTGTGACTTGTTATAATGCTACTTTTTTGTGGCTTTCTTTACTCTGTGCTTTGACATTGGATCTCATAATCTTTTCCCTTATCTTTGTTTTTAGTTTCAGAGACCACTAATGATTCAGCAGTAATAGATGATGTGGTTGAAAATCATGTTGCAGACCAACTTTCATCAGACATTACACCAAATGCTATGGATACTGAATTTTCAACATCTTCTCCAGCCAATTTACTGGAACGGCCATCCAATCATGCAGAGGCTCTTGGTCATGACCATTTAGGAACTAATGACCTCCATGTTGGTGGATTTTTAGAAAATCATGAGGAGCCAAGAGGTAAAGAACAATGTGCTGAAGAGAATATACCAGCATCTTCACTCAACAAAGGAAAGAAATTGATGCATTGCAGAAGCCATGAAGAGGTCAATACTGAACTAAAAGCACAAATAATGAAAGAAATCCGAAAGCCAGGAAGAAGTATGTATAATCAGAGATAAACTTTAGATTTGATTTCTGTGTGTACTTACCCCTCCTCCCCCAAAGTCAAATAACTGAAAGCACAGACATGATTCAAGATCAGTCTTGAACTACATCTGAGCTATAAAAGATTTGATTGTTTATTCAACTGACAAACACTGAATATCTGCTATGTCCAAGGTACTAGATAAGGTAGGCAGCAGAGACTAAGAGCAGAGGAGGACCACACAGATAAATTACATGTAGCTCCTAGTTTCTCACGTGAAAGGAACCTATAGTATTCTTCTAACTAGCAGCAGAATTTAATTATTTTATTTTATTTTATTTTTTTTAGAGACAGGGTCTCATTTTGTTGCCCAGGCTGGAGCGCATGCAGTGGTGCAATCATACCTCACTGCAGCCTCACCCCTGGGCTCGAGGGATTCTTCTGTTCAGCCTCCCAAGTAGCTGAGACTACAGGTGGTCACCACCACACCTGGCTAATTTTTTTTTTAAGTGTTTGTGGAGTGGGATCTGTTATCAAACTCCTAGCCTCAAGGGATTCTCCTACCTCAGCCTCCCAAAGTGCTGGGATTACAGGTGTGAGCCACCCTGCCTGGCCAGCAAAGGAATTTTAATATAGCAGCTAACTCAAAAAGATACATTGAAAATTAATAAAGTTCTCATAATAGTGCCTATCACTGTGTTTAAGATTTAAACTATGATAATGACCAGGATATGTTTAGGCCAGAAAACTAAAGTTATGAAAGCTATGTATTATATGACTACAAAAGAACTAAAAAAATTTTTTAATACTACTGACATTCATTCAGAAGATGTTAACAGATCACCTGCTGTAATGGTAGTACAACGACCTGGGTGGTCCAGAAGTGGGTAAGAATAAGTCCTTGGCAAAGTTTTATGTGAAAACTTTAAAGTGAAATCGCACATTTAACCTATTTGATTTTTCTTTTTTCCCCTTCCATTTACCCCTCATGTTAGCCGTAGTTTAGAATTTAAATTGTAAGGATGGATTTTTGTAAAGGCCACTTGTCTCTTATTTTTCAGTGGTATTATCAAAGAGCTATTTATTCATCTTTCTAAGCTTTATATTTGATACCTCAATGGGAACTTTTACCAAAAAAGCAATATTGAACAAGTTGTTTTATCTTTGTTGATATATATTTTCTTTTACATATATATGTTAAAATGTATTATAAAATGTAATTATAAATATGAGTGGTAAAATTTTTATGTAGAACGTTGTCTCTACATCTTAATCTAAACTGCAGTAGAAAAATATTGAATAAGTACAAATGAAAGCCACTGAATTTTTTTTCCCGCTTCTTTTGTTTTAAGAATATGAAAGAATCTTCACTTTACTGAAGCATGTGCAAGGCAGTTTACAAACAAGACTAATATTTTTACAAAATGTCATTAAAGAAGCATCAAGGTAAGTATTGCATGTTACAAAATGGTGATGAAACAAGTCCCCAGCTCATATAGGCAATATTTTAACAGTTTTGCACTGGTGTTGTTTATACATGTATATGACACACTCACATGCAAGTAAGTACTTACTATTTTTTAGTTTATCAAAAGGAGTTCATTCAGAAAATAGCCCCATACAAATCTTCAGAAATTACAGACCTTTTCTCCCTGCAAATTACTGTATACTTGCATAATTCTTGTTTCATTCTCTCTGTAGTTTTTAGGGGACTTTATATTTTACAGCTTTTAATTTTTCTTTTTACATATTAATATTAATTGGTGATTAGAAATAACGGTGAGAGAGGCAGTATTTAAATGTAGTTCATTTTTACATGTAAAGACATATAATTAAGAGGACCAAAGTTAAACAAATGGGCCTTAATCTGACGACTGCCCTTCTGTATTTCTGGGTTCCACATCTGTGGATTCAGCCAACTGCAGATTGAACATATTTGAGAGAGAAAAATTTCCTTGTCATTATTCCCTAAACAATACAATGTAACAATTATTTACATAGCATTTACACTGTATTAGGTTTTATAAGTAATCTAGAGATTAAAGACTTTGGGAGGATATGGGTAGGTTATATGCAAATACTATACCATTTTATACATTATAAGAGATGGAGCATCTGTGGATTTTGGTATCTGTTGGGGGGGTCCTGGAACCAGTCCCCTGTGGACACCAAGGGACAGCTATATAAAGAATCCAGCATGGCCTAGGTTGTAAGTGATAACTATAAAGTGCAGTCAACTGGAAAGCGTAGTTGTATGAGTTTAAAAGTATTTTTTATTTTTCCTTCAAGACTTTTAGAATTTTGCTATTATAAGAAAACTTGGGGTTTATCTTACCTGACTATCCAAATGTAAACTATACCCACCCTTTAATTGGTCCCTGTCTCTCTTCCATGCTACAAGTAAAGGTTTTAGATAAAGCAGTTAATTTTAGGGGAGATGGGGTGGCTAGAGCATAGACCACTTTAAAGAATCAAGACAAGGCCATAACTTTTCATATAATTTTGAGTATTTAATCTGTTTTGCTCTTTATGATAATGTTCTGTCAGCTCAGACCTCCTCATGGATTTATCTGTATTCATGGTACCTGACTCCACTTCAGCCGCCTTTTAGAGAGTTGTATAATACTATGGTGGTGTCTATTCATACTAGCTTTCAAGTAGAGAAAGTAGGAATGGAATGTACAGTATTTTTGGATATTCTAAAAAGCATCAGCAATATTAATCTTTCTGTTGATGAATATAATTTTAGTCTACCCATATTTATTATTGAAAAAATTTTAAAAATTGCTACTTGAACTTTAACTGCCATATACTGTATTATAGATGTCTAATTATGTTTGATTTGCTAGCTTATTTATCCTTTCATTTTGTGGGGGATTATATTTAATTTTTATACTTTGCCCACATTCTTTTCAACGTTTAACTTTTCCAAGAGCATGAGAAGAAGCTATTGGAGTAATTGATTTGGAAGCCCAAATTTTGCTAGAGTATTTACAACCTGTGCATATATTAGTATTTTTTTTGGTTGTGGAAGGAACAACCTCTTGCCGTTGTCTAGGCCTAGAAATATGTGTGTTAGGGACAAACTAGCATACTGTACTGGCACAGTAATTTACTAATCTTCCAACAGATTTTATATGTCATAGAATGTTGGGTTTTTTTCCATTTTCATTTCAATGAGAAAAATCTTTCCAAAGCAATTTTTCTCTCATTTTTAAAAAATCACACTGTTGTCCGTTAAAAAGTAATTAAGAGGGCTGTTATTTTTTCATACAGGTTTAAAAAGCGAATGCTAATAGAACAACTGGAGAACTTCTTGGATGAAATTCATCGAAGAGCCAATCAGATCAACCATATTAATAGCAATTAAAAGAAAATAGAATGTGGCCACTTATTTCACTGTCTTCTCCAAATACAAAGTAAATACAAGACTGTTGTGATCTTGGATTCGTTTTTTTTGACATGCGTTGTTGGCTATTTGAAATACTAAAAGCAAGTCTACAGATCCTTTTTCCATCATTTTACAGTGACCTTTTCTTCATTTTGGTTTATTTTTGTAATGTGAAAACTATCACTCTAAAAAACATTTTTATTTAACAAACTAAAAATATTCCTCCAAATTTCTTGCTTGTCATTGACTCTTGCGTGTCAATTTCCCTCAGGTTCTATTTTCTTAAACCAACCTTTAAAATTGTCACCTCTGTTAAGGTTGAACTTTGCCAAAAAAAATTAAAAAGAAGTTACTTTGTAATTTTTGGGGAAAAAAGCACATACATTAAAACTAGGTAATGTTTTGTATATACAGTTATTTTGGATATATTATTGTAAGTTGTACAAATGTATTTTGAAGAATATTTAAGAAAAGCACTTTTGTTATTCCATCAATAAATGCTCTATTTTACTCTTGTGTGGTTTAGGAAATAATCACATTTAAAGTAATCATTTAAAAAAATCCTAAGATAATGGAATTTTAAAGGCCTTGCTTTTTAGCATTGGAAAAATACACCACTTGAAGTTCATATTTGTTAAACCTAACTGTAATTACATGTTACATAATCTGCATTGTCTTTTTACTATATGTTCATAGCTTTTGTTGGCCACACCAACCTACTCCCATTTCTGCCTAGATAATGGGAATTACTATGTCTGTGGCAGACAGGCAGACACTTTAAAAGCCGTTTAAAAAGCAGATGACTTTGGACATTATTGGTTTCCTTACTTCCCCTCAACCCCTTTTCCTTTCTCACTAAGATTGTGGCTGGCACTAAATTGAAGCTGTTAGGGAGTGGTAAGTTTGGGGTACACTGTGTACTCTGAAATGTCTAGCCTTAGCAGCTTGATACCATGCCTACAAATGTCTACAACAAATTGAGGGTTCAAAAGGATCTCTTTGTTTTGTTCTGATGTTCTCACACTTAAACTCTCAATTTCATTTAGAAGTTAAATGGAAAGGAAACATTTAAGGAGACTTTGTTCAGTTTGCATCCCCTTTGAGTTACGCAGGATAAGGAAAACCAACACTATTCGTTCTCCACCCTCAATCCAGCATGGTGTCCAGTGTATCCTTACTGAGGAAGTGATCCTATGGCCCGACTCACTCACCATTCATAGATCACTGCTGTGCCTTTTAGGGGGTGGGGTGGGGTAGCCAGTAGAAAAGAAGGTTAAAATAGATTTGGATTAAGAGAGGGCAACAGAAACGTAATAAAATAGAAGTATTTTTAGGTTTATAATATTGAAAATCATATACCCTTATCTTTTTACACTTTATCAGAACATTTTTTTAAATTTTAAGAGTAGCAAAATGAAGTTACAACTTTTTATGAAGAAAAGCAGCGATGAAAGTGGAGAACGTGCTACGTGCTTGAGATCTGCTAATTTAGTCTAGGGGATTTGAAACTCTCCCAATACTGAAGACAAACCCTGTCAAGAAAAAGAAAAATTTAACATAATGTTACATGGTATTTTTATATGCAGTTCTTCAAAACTTGCTTACCTCTACAAAAATACCTTTAAATAAAGCAGGATATCATTTAATAAATGGAATTGTTAAGGTAACTGCCTGTAGTCATGTTGCTAAATTCAAGTTACACAAAACTCAGAATATATTGTTTGCTCTTATATATATTTAGATTCTGAGATTAATAGGAGGGATTAGAAGTCATTCAGATAAAAAATCATACTTAACAAGAGTATCTAGAGAAGAGATTGAGTCTATTCCAATATTTAGCAGCTTTCCTTATCAGAAAGTTCTTATTTCCATTTCACAGGTTGCTCATGAGGTAAAAATCCTTCAGACGACCTTTTAATACATTTTCCAGAATGAACCCTAGAAGGAGTTGGGAAATAGCAGTTTGTTCTGTCTTCCTCTTTTTGTCGTTTGTCTTTCTGCCACTATACTCTTTACACCTGTCCCAGAACCTAGTCACGAGATTTGAAACTCATCAAAAGTAAGGCGTAATATCCTGTCTCCCTCAGTTTTAAAATGCAAATAGTTAAATTAGTGAAATATTTATTGCAGAATTCTTGTCAGGAAAGGGAAAGAGAATATATCTGTGGTAGCAGGGGATTGGACTATCATGTGTTTTAGGCCCCTTAGGTCATCGGATGACTTTAGGCTGGACAAACATTCTCAGAAAGTTTAATCTTAGGTTGTTAGATCCCTTTTCTTAATGTTCCCCTATGTGTCTCATTTGTTGACTGATTCATCAGTTGCCCTTATCAGTAAAATTTGTTAGTTTGGAGAAGTGAAGGCTGAGACTCAATTCTTATCTGTCAATAACTATTACCAGAAGAGTAGCCACTTTGCCATGTGATGTGGGCAAGTGCTTCCCAGAAAGGTAAATAAATTCACAAGAACTTTGCTTCTATTTGTGGCGGATTGTGGAACCGGTTTTGGGTTACCCTTATATTTTCATTCTGATTACTAAAGCAGTTCTGAAAACTCATACCATTGAAATAGTGATGTGTCTTTTCCTAGCTCAAGGATTTTCATCACTTGTATGCAGTCACCAACCTTTATTGGCTACCAGCTTTTGGCAATGACCTTTCTGCTCATTTAGTCCTATCTCTTTGTTTCTTGAGGAAATAGAACCTGTCCTTTTTTTATCCTTCATTTTTGACATGTATCCTTCCTAAGAGAGGACTCTTGCTACCTGTTCTGAGTGATAAGTGACATTTTCATCTAATCAATATGGGGTTGGGATGATCATGGTGAAATACGAGGAGGATATATTCTGTTGATGGACTTTTTTCTCCCCAAGTATTCCCCAAATAGATTATTTTCTAGTGAATGATTTTCATCCTTTTTGTCACAAAAAAATGTTCCTTTGATTTCTAGCAAAAGTTACAGCAGTATGCAAATGATTCTCAGATAAAATGATGTTGACAGTATTTCCTTAACAGTTTGTGTAAAACTATGCGTAATTTTCATTATTCTAACTTTTGACATTTTTTCCTCCATAAATAAAAGTAATGCCTGATGTTTAGTTAAAGTAGATCCACCTTTGCTTGATTTTATTAGTCTTGCTCCATCCTATTTCTCTTTAATACACTGTTTAGACTTGCCAACAACTATTTACTGAGAATCTCTTTTCCTTCCTAAGCTGATAAGTCAGAGGGGCAGGAGTAACATTAAGAGGAATAGTTTAAAGACTTTGTTCAATTTTCTGTTTAAGCTTAAAGGACATCTGCATGTCCTTCTGGTGTACTAAGACCTTGCCTGTACCATACCATCTTTGCATTAAGAGAAGGTTGTATAGAGTGGGGCTTAAACATTTGATTTTTGAGAAAGATCAGCAGAAGAACAGCATAGAAATCCAGATGCATTCACTAGCATCCTAGAGTCACTAGAGGACTGCTCTATCCTACTCTAGTGACTGGAAGAACCTACCTAATTTCCAAAATAACACAAAAGCTGAGGGACAACTGGAAAAAAAGGGGCAAGGTTTATCATTTATAATACTTCTGCAATTTTCCTAAGTCTCTGCAGAAGTAGAAACCTGAACTTTCAAAAAATCTACATTAACTACAAATGAGCTGAGAACAAGAAGGCAAAAAGCATGGAGAATAATAGTTTCCTTGGTAATTATGAAATAGTCCCTTTTCTCGGCACACAAGACCCAGCAACTGGGAAGCTTCTGAAGCACCATAGAAACAGCTAGAAGGAATGCTTGTTTTAGTCTGTAGTGGACAAATGAGCCCTTGTTAGAGAGACACTGATAAATATTTATCTGAATCCTGTCAAAAAATACTGTAGTACCTGTGTTGGGTTCTCTCAGGAAAAAGATGAATGGCCGGTCTGCTTTAAAAATGGGAATCCGAGACCTTTTCAGTAACAACAGAGCTGCAGAAAAGATAAAGAATAGAAGAATCTCATTGCATATTTAATTAATTTAAAAGAAAATTTCTATTTAAATTGGAAATGAAGTTAGCTACATCCCATAATTTTTGAATAAATCAAAGCATCCTAATGACATTTGTTTGCTGTTGTGAGGGGGGTGCAAATGGGAAAATTGAAGAGAAAAGACACCACTTAGCCAAACCTGTCTCCTATTTTCCACATACTCCATGGAATAAATGTTTTATTAATTTTCAGAATGACTCTATTCCTTGTTTATGGGACGATGATACAAATGCTTTTCAAAATGGATATCTCTTTTCGCCCATTACTTTCCAAAACCTTTTTTGCCTTTTTGCCTTTGTATTCCTTTTTTAAAAAATTCTGTACCACAGCTGAACTTGGGGTTTTAAATGGAAAGTTTAGAAGTGTGAAGATTGCACTGGATAAATTTTAACAAAGGTATATACAGGTGGCATGACTGGATACTCCCCTTTATGAACATACCTGTAGCTGCAGATGCCTTGGTGCCTTCCTCTGAAACGTCAATCTTGGCATTGTGGATCGCTTCAGAAACATAAAAGCCATCTTGGCCTAACCCCAGGAAATGACAAAAATGTGAATTACTTCTTTACACTTCTCAATACATTTAGATAAGGACATCAGTATATTTTAAAAGAATGTCCTTACAAAACTTGAGTATCCAAATGCTGCTTATTATATAGCTAGGGAGAAATTATTTGCTTGGAAAATTCTTAAGTTTCAGTACTTTATACAACTTTCAGAACCTTAATTTGTTAACTTTAATCTCTCCCGAAGTAATATTCAGAGTGCTGCCTCATCTTTTGAATGGTTAATTTTCAAAAATGATATCTACTTAAAAACTGTCAGCCAGTATTTCTAAAACCTCAGTGGTCATAAAAATTGCCAAGGTGGGTGTTAAAATAAAGATTCTGAAGCCCAGGTATTATTTTCAGCAAGCTTCTGAGTTGACTTTCCTTGACTGCTTTCTTAGACTACATTTCAAGAGCCACTTTTAAATGATAAGTCACAGGTTTATATTATGGGCTTTATTAAGAGGCATAATTCAGTGTATTAAAAATGTGCCTAATATTGCATGACTGCATTCTGTATACTCAGGTTATACCACTTATGCAATTAGCTTGTCTCATGGGCTAGAATCTGCAGAGTGAATGAGAGGTTAGTATAATTGTCTGTGAGCTAACAGCTTCAAAGATAAAAGCTTAGCAAATAGGACTATGAGTGATAGCGTAGAGGAAATGACAGATGTTTATAATTTAACTGTTAACCATAGTTAAACAACTCTCCAAAGATGAAATGGTACTTGATGACAAGTATAGAGTGAAAGACATAATGTTTAGAGCCAGAAGAAACTATATTCACTGTCAGGAATGGTTATTTTTCAGCATCAGTGAAGGGGCAGGTGAAGACCAGAGGAAGGAAAAATCAATAGAACCATTCACTTGGCATCACTTGTCCTAAAACCAGTGAAGAATCTGATTTGTTTTAACAGTTGGTCTTTTTCTGTAGGATCTTTGAGAGAAGAAAAAAATTCTCTATCAGTAATTAGCCTGTCTTACCAGCTCGTTGAACAAACGGAAATGCAGTGCCAAAATTACAAAGAGAAGGTTAAGGGTAAAGGGTGCTGCTTTGACAGTCATGAGAAGGTTCTAATCTCTGTGGCTTTGTTACTATTTAGGATGGTGTCTGAACATTTTAAATGAATGTTGAGGAAATGAGCAGATGTTCACTGTGATAATCCTTATCAGCAAAAATATGGTTAGACGTGTCTGTGTTAGGGTGTGTCTCTGTTAGTCTGGGCACCTCGACAGTGTGAGAAATGGGACTAATTGATATGAATGAGTCTTCAATTAGAATGAGTCTTCAATAGCTGGGCTATTTCATTTTTTTGAAACTGCAACCGAAGAGTTTCAATAGTTTTTCTCATCAGAAGTGGTCCGATAATCGACATTTATATGTTTGCACAGCCATTAAGCCAGGACCCGTAGCCTGGCATGACTCAGCATCAGCAGCTCTTAAATATTATCTCTGGTAAGAGTTGACATTTCAAAAGGCCAACAACATGTGTGATAAAAATGAGAATTTGCGAGTCATCTCTGGGTTTGTGTTTTTCCTCTTAATCTTATATTACAGATTCCTATGGACTTACTTTTTTATTTATTAGCTATTGAAATAATGAACTAATGAAATCAGCCTTAAAAAAGCCAAGCACAAAGGGGTTCTCCTGGGTTTTTTTCTCCTTTCCTGAAGTGTTGGTGCATATAACCTGTGTTCCCAAAAATTTGTTCTCAAGATTTGTTTATAGGCGGCATTCTGTAAAAGGGGTTCCATGACTAATTCAATGTGGGAGATGCAAGTTAAACATTTTTGCACTTTTGTTCTTAGTAGGAGACAGAGCTGCCAGTTTGCTAGCATTTGTGGTGAATCTCTACAGGAGGATTACAATACATAGTGCTTAACCATGGAACCACCCACACCATCCTCTGTCACCAGATTTACCAGATTAGCATCCTGGGGGACATACTTTGGGAAACTGTAGTCCACCATAAACTTATTTGCTCCTACATTACATTCAATATCCAAAGGAAAGGGGTGAGATTCTTCCTAAACCCTCTCCTGGCATAATCTCTGTTCTTCTTCCATTAACATTTTCTATAAGTGTTTACCTTTTTAGACTGTTACCTCCTAGAAGGCAGAAAGGACGTCTTGTTAATTTTAAATGTTTCTTTGCCCAACTTGCATAATAATGCTTGGTACGTATTTATGTTTAGTAAATGTTGGATGAATTAGTAAGAGATAGCCCTCACACTGTCCGTTTGTTTCTTTTCCCCATAAATGAAGCTTCCTTAACGTTCTTTAACCTGATTTCACTTGTAAGAAAATGTTGATTGGTGTCTGTAAAACCATAAGGGCATAACATAGAGTGGGTCTTCTACAAGTCTCAGCCAAATGACTGTTTAAGTGCCTCCTACCTCATTGTTAGTGGAGACGATTATACTTTATGTGTGGTTGGTCAGACTCTCAAAAAGTTTGTGTCTTCATAACATTACATTGTGTAATCACAAGATTTACAAAATACAAATCAATGTCCCTACATTTGATCCTCAGCTTCTCATCATGCAAGATAAACGTACCTTCTTGTCAGTTGCTAAAAGATGGGGGACAGGGTGTGTATACGTGTGCACATGTATGCACGCACGTGAGAGAGAGAAGTAGCACTCAGCCCGGGATCTAGAGGGAAAGCGGTAAGAAGCATCTGAGATGGCCTTTGAAACTAGGCTGTGGTTAGCTTCTTTCTCCATCCATCTTCCCTAGCCCATCCCTCACCTCTTTCCATTGCAGCTCTGACCAGACATCTGATGTGATGTAGTTAATTTATATACTCAACCGAACCACTCCGAGTGGTTTGCCCATTTAAGTCATAGTTACATAGAGCAGAGATTGCCAAGAACAAGATAGTTTCTTCAAAGTTTCAAGTTTGTACACAAGAAATATTTCTTGGATTAGAGATTGAAAATCTGTATCAAAGTCTGCTGATGCATCTTTAGCTGGTATCTTCAGTGTGAGTGAAACTGAAGTTTCACCCTCTGAGTTGTGATGGGTGGAGGGAGGGTGAGTTTGCTGTGTCCTATGGCCATACTCTTAGAAGCTTCTTAACAACTAGGGTCAAGGAGTCTGAGGTTGGGGGCAGGGGGAGGAAATTACACCCTGAGTTCAGTTGGGCCTTGAAATGATAAGAGAGTTCTTTTTTTTTTTCCTTTTTTTTTTTTAATTGAGCAAATTCTTTAGGCAGCAAAAAAGGATTTGATGTCAAGAAGGAAGAGACAAATGACTCTTAAATGGGAAAGGAGAACTTGAGTAAAATGAATCTGGGCTTTGGAAGCCAAAAGCCAAAGGTTCCTGCAGTGGTTGGGCTTCCATCAAAAGCACAAAACTGCTTGGTAACCCCTCGTAACTGGGGGAAGGGATGCCAGCATTTTCTGATCCCTGGCAAGGTCTCAGCTGATGCTGTGTTACATATTAAATCATTTAAACCATTTATACAATGAAGATGTGAGGTGGATGATGGCTACCCCCATTTTGGGAATGAAGAAACCATTTCTTGGAGAGATTCGGTGTCCCTGTGTTTCTAGAAGCCCACTTGGGCACAAAGGTGATTAGTCTCTTGATTACGTTTAAAGAAGAGCATTGAGAGCAATACTTTAGTTGACAAACTTTTTCTAAAAGGGCCAGATATTAAATATTTTAGCCATTGCAGGCCGTGTGGTTTCTGTCCCAATTACTCAACCCTGCTGTTGTAGAAGGAAAGCAGCCACAGATAATTTGTAAATGCATGGGAGTAGCTGTGTTATAATAAAACTTTACTTATAAAAGCAGGCGGTGGGCCATGGTTTGCTGACCCCTGCTTTAGAGGAACAAAACTTCACGGGAGAAGGTTATAACTCTGGCATGTTTTGTCAGTAGGAAACATCCAAGCAAGCTGCACACTTGGCTTGTGGTAGCTGCCTGGTAATTATTGAACAAGCCAGATCCATGAGCCTATATTTCTGCCAGTTTGAACAAATATAAGGAGACTTGAATTGCATCACAGAAAAAGAGATTAGGTATCAAAAAAGGCACTTGCTTACTAGATCTTGTGAGAGGAGCTTATGGACTTTGGAAGTCTTTACCAATAGGGGAGCTGCACGGTGTGGGTTCACATCAGTCCTGTTTGAGGACACAGGATTGATGGCATTTTAGGATGTATTTCTAGGACACAAAAGAAGAGAGATTTTTAAGAGTTATGAAGTAGGCCATAGTGATTAATTGAATATAGTGGTGTGGAAGAAAAGGTCAAGAATGGCCCTGAAGTTCTGAACTAAGATGATTAAAAGATGAATAGAAGTGCCATCAACAACAGGGATGTCATGGCTGAGCTCTGGAGTCATAAGAAGATGCTATGATTGGATTGGGCACGTTATCAGAGATGGAATGCACTTAAGGTCTTTATCCTTTGCTCTTTCCTTGCCCTCTGCTCTTTTCACTCCGGTATTCCTCCTTTCCCTGCAGTGTCACTAGGGAAAGTTTCTTGTTGAGTCATTCTACCAAGTCCACAATATTTATTGGGTATCTAACTGGATGCCAAGCATTGTCATGGGCACTATCTCTGCTTGCTTAAGCAATGAGTAAAGAGCTGGTGCATTTTAAACACCCTAGAACAGATCTTTCCTCCTGTGTTTTATTTGATAAGAAAGTCTGTCAGTCAATCTGTCTGGTCACATCTGAAGCCCAAGCCAAGACTTCTCTTGTGGATCAAAATCTCATTTTTTTTTTTTCCCTGTGATTGCCTAGGAAGGAAGATTCTGAGCAACACTTTAGAAAACTCTGCAATATGATGTTCTCACATTCAAAATAATGATTTTCAAGCTCATCAAGTAAGGGAAATGTCAAGGCCAATGAAAATACCAGCCACAGTGTCATCTTTGCAGAGATAATTTACTATCCAGGGTAGAAACAAACCTGAACCTTTGCGTTGGCAGTAGTAGTTTAGCCAATGGCGTCCTGGGAGGATTTGGGAACATAGGTTCTGGCATTCCACTTCTCTTTTATATTTGATGTAAGTCCCCTATCAGATCACAGGCAAACACAGCTCCTATTGATCGGTAGTAGCATGTCAACTAAGAAATTCAATATGGATGCTGGGAGGGAGAACATTTTAAGGCAAGGTTACGGGAGCATGGGTAATTTGAAGAAAGGAAAGTGGATAGATGAGGGAAAGTTTCAAGGCTAGCGTGTTAGAAGAGGACTGATGTATAAGGAAGGAGGGAGGGAGGCTGAAACAAAGGGTGACGGTGAGGCTGGCAGGACAGCAGGAGGTTAGGACGAGGAGTGCCATAGCAGCATGTGCCCTCCTAGTCATGCTGGGCAGAGGGAGCTGACTTTACTGTGTCCTATGGCCATCACCGTACTGTGAAGCTGGTCTCCCAAAACCGTGCTTAAAGGTCTCAAGAAACATCCCTTCCCCACAAAGTCTAACCCAAATTTTGACTTATCAGAAGCAACCCACTCTTAGATGAAACAAAGAACTTTCTTTATGTTTTTACACAATGTTAACTCTGTTTACCACTGAAGACTCTGTAAAAACAATGAGAACCCCTTAATCAAAGTGTAATAAAACAGCCCCAAACACAATGCCAACAAGTTTGGAAGAAGAACTGTTGTTACCTGAAATTCCTTTCAAGTTGGCTTTGAGTGGATCAAAAAGATCAGTGACTCCCCAGGAATTTAAAATACTTTTTAAGTTGAATTGATTTTGGATTCTAAACCTGAAAAGCAAAAACAAACCATCAACTTTCATTTAAAATTCTCACTCAATAGACTTTCCTAAAGTCCCTAATTTGGCCATCAGGGTCCAGCAGGTTCGCTTTCAGCTTGATCTTCCATTGCTCCTTCCCATAAACCCCATCCACCGACTATCTGACCACCCATGGCTCTTTGCTCCCTCTATCCCTTTGTTCACACTGTTCCTTCCAAGTCCCTGCCATTACCTTTGATTGCTTTTTAATTATTATCCATTTTTCAATTGTTACCCCCTCCTCTTCTCTCCAGCTGTTTTGTGACCTTTGGTTCCCAAAGCCCCATTAACACTTCGTTCTACTCTTAGGATGTATAGAACATTCTGCTTCCTATTATCATTATTTATGATATTGTAAACTCCCTGAGAAGCTATCCCAATTCATTTTATTTCTTAATAATAATTAATATCTCATGAGTGCTTATATTGTGCGAGGCACTGTGATAAGAGCTTTATGTGGATTATCTTATTTCATTTTCATATGTTACTATTATCCTCATTTTACAGATGGAAAAATTGAGACTTGAAAGAGTTTAAAAACCTTGCCCAAGATGACATAATGAGTGCGTGATGGACTTCAATGCAAATCAAACCCATGCTGTGATCATCTACACCTGCGGTCCCCAACTCCTGGGCCGTGGCCTGGTACTGGTCCGTGCCTGTCAGGAACTGAACCATGCATCACCACCTGAACTCTGCCTCCCCATCCCATGGAAAAATTCTCTTCCATGAAACTTAGGAACTGGGCCATAGCAGGAGGTGAGTGGCAGGTGAGCAAGCACAGCCTCCTACCCCACCAAGTCACCCTGCCTCCCGCTGCCCATCCTGTCCATGGAACAATTGTTTTCCGTGGAACTGGTCTGTGGTTGCCAAAAAGGCTGGGGACTCTGCTGATCTACACTTTGCTGCCTTCCATCTCATGTGGCATCTCACACGTAGTAGGTGCAGAAAAGGAGTTGTTGACTAATTTTCAACAGAGTGTTTATATTGGGTAAGATACATTCTCACGTTGGCTGTGTGCAGTGTGTGCCTTTGCTGCCCAGCAGAAAGGAACACAACTTAAAACCTTGGTTTTCCTCGTGAGCAAAAAGAATCAGCACACCAATTTTATAATATTTCCCCAAGGGCAAGACATTTAAAAATTTACTATTGAAGGACCCTTTAAAAGGGCGGCTGCTATTATTTTTCTTTGAAAATAAAAAAGTTCAAAATGGAATTTAGATGGTCTTTTTCTATAAATAACGCAGCATTTGCAGGAGAGTAAAAACACCCGACAAGACCATTTAATATCAAAGGTCTTCACTGCTACACAAGATGATGTGACCAATATTTTAAACAAAAGTATTCAGACTTTTCTCATAAAGGTGTGTTTTGAATCTTCAGAATAGTTTCCAAGAAAGAAATGTGCTTTCTCCAAGGATGCTGACATTTGTCAAAAAATTTTTGGACCATCTCTTAGGAAATTGCCTTCAGTACTGACAACACATCTTTTTTTGAAACCTCAGAATGATGACACAGTGGTTAAGAAAGAGCATGAACTTGGGACTCCAGTGCCTGAGTGTGAATCCTGGCTCAGCCTCTTATTCAGCTGAAGAACTAATTACTTTACCTCGGGGGGCAAGTTCCTTTACCCCTTTCTGCCTCAGTGTACTCATTTGTGAAACAAGCATAAGAATAGTGCTTGTTCACAGAGTTGTGAAGATCAAATGAAATAATCTTTGTGAAGTGCTCAGAATAAGCCCCAGCACAGCCCATGCTCTTACACTGTGATCTTACTGTTGTTTCTCCGTAATATTGAGAGAGAGTTAAGGGCCGTTTGAAACCAAATATGGTGATTATAGTGGGTGATAAAACTGGATAATATTATTTTTAGTAAGCTAAAAACAGCAGTAAAAGTGAGGTATGACTATAAAGATTAGAGTGATTGTCTTGTGTAGCTAAAAAGGCAGATGCAGAAGAAATTCTACAAAAATAGCTTGAGTGGAAAAAAAACCCCCACCCTTTACAAAAACCAGACAAGGATATTACAAGAAAAGAAAAGAAAAAAAAAAAAAAAACTACAGACCAATATCCCTTGTAATTACAGATGCAAAAATCTTCAACAAAATACTACTAAATTGAATCCAGCACCATATAAATCCCACCATGACCAAGTGGGATTTATCCCAGGAATGCAAGATGGGTTCAACATACAAAAATCAATTAATATAATATACCATATTAATAGAATAAAGGACAAAGGTCACATGATCATCTCAATAGGTACATAAAAAGCATTTGACAAAATCCAACACCCTTTCATGATGAAAAATGGACAAATTTCAAACACTCAACAAACCTAGGATAGAATGTAACTTTGCCGATTTGATGAAGGAAGTCTACAAAAACCCCACAGCGAGAGAGGCCTTGGCTGCTGGGAGGTCTGTGAGTTTGTAATCCTCTCACTAAATGGCTCTGGGACCTGGGGCAACTTGTTCATCCTTCTTGAACAGCATCGCTCAAGGAGAATAAATTCTATAAACTCCAAGGCCTTCTTCAGCTCTAATGTGCTATAATTATGTAAGTTAGATCTAACATCTAAAAAGCATTTAATAAAATGGATTTCTAAATAAAAAAAAAAAAAACCCACAGCTAGCTGCATACTTTACAATGAAAAACTGAAAGCTTTCTCCCTACAGTCAGGAACAAGATAAGGATGTCCACCCGAGCACTTCTATTTCACATTGTACCGAAGGGTGGGCAGGGCAATACATGAGAAAGAGAAAGATAAAGCATCTAGATTAGAAAGGAAGAAGTAAATCCATCTCTATTCACAGATAACTTGGTCTTATATATGAAAAATCCTAAAGAATCCATTAGAGCTAATAAGTGAATTCATCAAGGTGGCAGCATGTAAGATCAAGATACAAAAATCAATCGTGTTTCTATACACTAGCAGTGAACAATTTGAAAATGAAATTAGGAAAACAATTCCATTTACAATAGCATCAAATGGAATAAAATACTTAGAAATAAATTTAACAAAAGAAATGCAAGACTTGTACATTGAAAATAATAAAACACGGTTGAAAGAAACTAAGACCTACATAAAAGGAAAGACATCCTGAGTTCATGACTCGGAACACTTAATATTGTTAGAAAGCAATGCTCCTAAGATTGATTTACAGATTCAACACAATCCCCATCTAAATCCCTCCTGCCTTTTTGGCAGAAATTGACAAGCTGATCCTAAAATTCATACGGAAATGCACGGGGTCCAGAATAGCTAAAACGATCTTGAAAAAGAAGAACAAAGTTGAAGGACTCACACTTTCTGATTTCTAAATTCACTAAGAAGCTACAGTAATCAAGACTGTGTGGTACTGGCAAAAGCATAGACATTTATGCCTACAGAGTAGAATTGAAAGTCCAGAAATAAACTCATACATTTATGGGCAATTGATTTTGACAAGGATGCCAAGAAAATTCAATGAGGGAAAGAATCATCTTTATAGCAAATGGTATTGGGACAAATGGCTAGACACATGCAAAAGAATTAGGCTGGCCCTCTACCTTATACCATATACAATAATTAATTCAATGGATTAAAGACCTAAATATAAGAGTTAAACCTATAAAATGCTTATAAAAATATAAACATAAATCTATTTATGTTTAAAAAATTTATAAAAAATATAGACATAAATCTTTGTGACCTTGGTTAGGCAGTGGTTTCATAGACATGACATCAAAAGCACAAGAAACAAAAGAAAAAATAGTTGAGCTGAACTTCATCAAAATTAACAACTTTTGTGTTTCAGAAGATACCATCAAGAGAGTGAAAAGAAAACCCACATAATGGGAGCAGATATTTACAAATCATATATCTGATAAGGGACTAGTATCCATAATAAATGAAGAACTATTACAATTCAACAATAAAAAGACAACCAATTTAAAAATGGGCAAAGGATCTGAAATAGAGCTGTCTCCAAAAAGGATATGTAAATAGCTAAGAAGCACATGAAAAGATGCTTTACATCATTAGTCCTTACGGAAATGCAAATGAAAGCCACAGTGAGATACCACTTCACACGGACGAGAGTGGCTATAATTAAAAAGTGGGACAATAACAAGTGTTGGCAGGGATGTGGAGAAATTGGCCTCCACACACATTGCCGGTGGGAGTGTAAAATGGCGCAGTCACTTGGAAAACAGTCTGGCAGTTACCCAAAATGTAAGACGTAGAGTTACTACATGACCTAGCATTTCTATTCTGAGGTATAAGAATAGAAGATAATTGAAAATATGTATCCACACGAAAATGTGCACATGAGCCAAAAAATTTCTTGGCACCCAAATAGGTATAAATTGGCGAATGGGTAAACAAACTGTAGTATATCCGTAGAGTGGAATATTATTCAGCCACAAAAAGGACTGGAGTACCGATTCATGCTACTGTGAACCTTGAGAGCATCATTCTAAGAAGCCAGACACAGAAGGCCACATATTGTAGGATTTCATTTACATGAAATGTCCAGAATAGGCAAATCTATACATAGACAAAGCAGATGAGTGGTTGCCAGGGGCTGGGGGCTGGGGATTGCCTGCTAATGGGTACGAGGTTTCTTTTTGAGGTGCCAAAAATATCCTGGAATTAGATACGTAGTGATGGATGGTTGCACAACTTTGTGCATTGTGTACTTTAAAAAGGGAATTTTATGGTATGTGAATTGTATCTCAAATTTTTTAAAAAGAAAGAAAACTCCCTTAGAAAAGCATAAACCACACAAGATGATGAACAGTAACTCGTTGAAGGGAGGGCAAAGCATCCTGCATATGGGAGCTCTGGTGGGTTAAAAATACACATATATGTCATATGTAACATAAAAATGCTCATGGTCTGCTTCCTACTATGTTGACCTAATAACCAAGTTTTTTATTCATTAAATATGTATTTTACATTATTAGT
Organism: Lepilemur ruficaudatus; assembly: GCA_963574885.1. Classification (NCBI taxonomy): domain Eukaryota; kingdom Metazoa; phylum Chordata; class Mammalia; order Primates; family Lepilemuridae; genus Lepilemur; species Lepilemur ruficaudatus. The sequence continues at coordinate 12,373 of CAUYRT010051981.1, read as the reverse complement.
CTTTCTTGTGGGGCATTATATGATTATGGCTATAAGTGACCCTTAATACTCATTCTTGGTTTTCTTGATTATTTCTTTAGCATGCTAAATGTCCCTAATGAAGACTAATAGTCCCTATGCATTTTATTTTATTTCTTTGTAAATAAAGGGTTACTTTGGAAGCTAGACATCATAAATGAAAGGTACAAGCGGACTACAGAGCAGGTAATACCAAATGATGAATGAATGCTTTCAGAGAACTAGCCCACAAGTTGACTTTGTGTCTACCATGATCCAAAGTTTACACCTAAATCTAGACCTTAAAACAATTTTTACTTCTTTTTCTGTTTTCTCTCTAGTGGATTTAAAGCTAGCGGTTTTTTTTTGTTTTGTTTTGTTTTTTTAGCTTGGTTAGTTTTGCTTGTGAAATAGGCTCATTTTCTTGAAAATGTCTATCCTTCTTGGACAGCAGGTTTGATAGTCATAGGAGATTTAAAAAAAAAAAAAAGAATCAGAATGAGGTCAAGTGTTAACTAGTAGTTGTGTTACTAAGATCCCTGCCTTTCTGCTCCTTGCCTGCCCTCCGGTGTTTGTCAGATCACCGCTCCAGGGTTTGAGACAGAATCAGGGGCGGTGGAGCGTTCTTGGTGGAGCTGGGTATTTCCCTGGGGCTTCTTCCTACACCAGCAGCTCCAGGAGGAGGCCGGCCTTGCCTTCCTAACCTAGAGAGACCGTGGCAAACGCCTGCACAGCTGGCATTTTCTCTCTACTTTTGCCATCGAAAGCTCCTCTCCCTTCCCTCACTGAGCTTCTCTCAAATATAACAGGAAGATCACGGTTGCTTCTGCTCCAGGCCAGAGAGGTCTGTTGAAACAGCCAGTCTTTGTGCTTTGAGGTGGGGTTTTAGCTTTGAGAGATAGACTTTACCTTAGAATTAAGTTCACCTTCTGCTCTGGGCTATGCCAGATCCCACTTTAGACCTTGGCCCTTAACTCGCTGTGTCTCTCTTTGTATGTTTTCTTCCAGTTGTACGTTTCCTTCCAGTGCATGGACTTATTTTTAACTCCTCAGGGGAGCACTGCCAAGGCCCCGGGCGGTGGAGGAGGGCCAAGGCGGCGAGTGGGCAGCAGCACGAAGAACTCACATGCTGAAAACGAGCCCTGGACAGCCTTCCTTGCTTAATGCTGGTCTACAAATGGATTATAAATTTACTCTGATTTCAGATGTACCAGACAAGCTCATCATTCAAAGCAGTCCTGTCTCTTGTAATCACTGCAAATAAAGCAATACTGAAAACTTAAAAAAAAAAAAAAAAGCAGTCCTAAGAGGAATGCTGTTTAAAAGTAATGAGTTAAGCTAACAGGTTTTGCTTTAGAAAAGCAAAATCAAGGGCCATCATCTAGCTTTTTGGAAATTTGTATTTGTACACACTGGTATTTTTTAAAGGAGGCTTTACCACCATTTAGAAAGAATGAGAACCTTCTGACAGAGACTTAAAGTCTCAAATGTTTATGCCTTAATTTGGCTTCTGATCAAAATTATATATGCCTTTGCTCAATTACATAAGCCATCTTGGTTTTGGAAAAATGACAGCTGTATACTCTTAGGATGGGATAAGATTTGGGGCACATTCCCACAAAGGAACCTCACTGCGCTTCCTCCCCTGCCCTGAAAACTGGTTGTGGTCTGAGGCCGGATCGGGGAGACTGGGAGCTCCGGTCCAGCCCAGCAAAGGCCCCAGGAAGTTAGTTCATTTCAGTCTGTGCCGTGAGCTAGTCAGCAGTGACTCAGGCATGGACTCAAACTCTAGGGTCACGTCTCCTTGGCCTAACCTCTAGGGGTACATTAGACCAGTCAGCCCAGTGGTTAGGGACAGACCCTAACGTCAGACCACCCGGGGTTCAGTGCAAGCTGGAGAGCACCCTGCAGGGGATGCAGCTGCTCACCTGGGGAGGAACACGTCCATCCTGGCTCTCCTCAGGCTGGTGGTCCAGAGGTGGATGATGCTAGCTGTGAGGTGTGGCTCAATGTGGCCCAGGGGGACGTCTTTGTCACGGGGCAGCACCAGGAACAGACTCGCCACACTTCCCAGGTAAGGCAGCTCCAGCACCCCCACCCGATGACCTGCAGCGTCCTGGAACTGACCTGGGGGTTCAGTGGGCCAAGGGTGAGCTCTGTCTCAGGAGCCAGGGCAACCGCGCAGTACCAGCCCCGGGAGAGGCTGGCACTCAGAGCTGGAAACAATAGAATGGGGCATTCACCTCGCCCTCCGGAGGCAGTTCAAAGCCAAAGCCTATTGGGTGATACGATCACTTTTTCTGATCCTAAGACCTCGAATCTCAGGGCCCAAGTCAGAGGCCCTGCAGTTGGCTGGGCATGGTGGGGACAATGGCACATGGGAGAACCATATATAGTTCCCTTAGCCTCAGGGGACATGTTCTAAGGCCCTCAGTGGACCAAACCCTACATATATTGTTTTTTCTATCTGGTAAGAGACAACTGCTACATGACTAGCAGGCAGGTATCATAGATGGCGTGGAGGCACTGGATAAGGCAATAGTTCACGTCCCAGTGGGGCTGGGACAGAGCAGGACGGTGAGAGATTTCATCATGCTACTCGGAGCAGTTTTAAATATAAAACTTAAGAAATGCCTATTTCTGGAGTTTTATTATTTTCACTTACAGGTAACTGAGACCTTGAAAAGTGACACCTCGTACGTGTAAGGGGGGACTCCTGTCTCAAAGGGGCAGCCAGTCCAATCCCAGGCCATGTCCTCTAGGGCGGGCGGTTTGGGCCACACGGTTTTGGATTCTCATGAACCCCTCCTTTACTAGATGCAGAAGGAAATGTCAAACGTGGAAGTGGGTTTCTCCTCCACGTCCGTGTCCTCACTGTCGTGCGGGACCACGCAGGCCAAAGCCCGTTCCTACCATCTCCCAGCAGCCCCCGCCTGCCACCGTCTTTCCTCCTGCCACAGGCTGGGTCCAGCAGGTGGCCCCTGTGGAAACACGTCCCGATCTTCACAAGCAGGGACTGGCCGCCTCCCTCCTGCCCAGGTTTCCTCTCCTTTCCACAGGCCAGCCGGGAGGGGCTCACCGTAATTGACCTCGGCCATTTGGTGCATCATGGGGACCTGGAGGACCAGGCCGTGGGCACTGATGAAAGGCAGGAGCTTTGTGTCCGTGGGGGAAAACCTCTTCCGCCAAGTGCCCTGAAAGGACATGGTGCTCACAAGCGCCAGCTGCGCGGAGGCTGCGCCCGCCTGATCCCCCAGTGAGCCCGCGGGGCCCTCACCTGTAAGCGGAAAGCAAGGGGGTTAATGTACACTCGGATTGAACTGAACCCTATGTGTGTGGACAAGGCATGCAGAGTTAAAATGCAAAAATTAAGGTCTTTTTTGCTAAGGTGATTTCTCTTTCTTTGTTTACCATGTCTTTGCAATTAAAAAAAAAAAATGTTTGATTTTTAAACAGCTATCGGGGGCCAAAAGCCACAGGAGCTGCTCCCAACTCCCGGCTGGAGGGGGCATAAGGGGAGGAATGGAAAGTGAGAGCTCAGAAGTCAGACTGCGGCCCTGACACCTGCACAGCTGCACTGGGGGAGGTATCTCTGAAGTTGGGTTTGTGGCCTACTTATTACTCTCTATTAATGTGAATCCATATGTGTTTATAACCAGCTGTTGTTGAAGACCATGCTTTTTATTCTCTCCTGAACAGATAGGGGTGCTCCTCTGATTCTGTCTGGGGACATTTCCCAGGAATCATTACACATTCCCTCCCCAGGCAGACCCCTGGAGCCACTAGGTGCTGCGATGGGGAGAGGCCAGAGTGTCACCCCAGCCTGCCCACTGCCCCACCTCTGAGCCGCGTCTCTTGCTAAGGCTTCGCCTATACAGCATTCAGGGCATGGCATTTGGAGGGCTGCAGTTAAAATTTCACGCATAACCAGAAAGAGGAGCAGACCGTCCACCCGTAAAGGGACAGTTTTTGTCCCAGCCCTTTATTTGTTTAATAAGCACATACCTTGTGCTAGGCTCTGTTCTACATGCTTTAACAAATCCCCACCAACTCCTCCCAACAGTTCTATTGTTATTCCCCATTTCACAGATGAGGGAACTGAGGCTCAGAGAGGTTGGCCAAGGTCACATACTCCTGCGGAGTGAGGCCACCATCTACCCAGTTATCCAAGATAGAAACCCTGGGTTTGAACCCAGCAGCTTGGCTCCACACTCTGCTCTGAGTGACACAAGAAGCTGACACCGAAAATTAAACATTTTAAAGAAAATTATATTAAAGACACGGTAAAACAGAGAGGGAGAAAGAGAGAGAACCTTGTCAAAAAACATCTTAGTTTGGGGGTTTTAACTCTGCACTCCTTATCCACACACACAATATCATTTTCAGTTCAATCATAGTGTGCATATCACTTTCTATTCTGTTTTGTTAAATACACTTGGGTCTTGAATATTGTCCATATCTCGGTAGCTTTTGTAATTATCAAGGATGCTTGAGCCAGACTACCTGGGCAGAATCCTGGCTTTGTAGACCCTGGGCAAGGGGGTGAACCCTCTGTGCCTTGGTTTCTCCATTTGTAAAATGGGCACAGTACTAGCACCTACCTCCTAGAATTAGTGTGAAGGTGAACTGAGATAATAAACTTCGAGCAGTGCTAAATAAATTACACACAGTGCTAAATAATTAAACATTAACAAAATGTTAATGATTTTCATCGTCTTTAATAATAACTACAACTGCATAATTTGCTGGTGCTGTGCCTCCCCGAGTCAACCCTAACAGTTAGGCTGTCTGTATAATGAGTCTTTTTCTTCAATAACACTGGGCTAAGCATCTCATTGCATATGACTTTCTCTTCTCTTGAATTATTTCCTTAGCCTAAATTCCTAAGAAGCCACTATTTTGGCTCCCGCTGCATTTTGCTGTTGCCAGGGGTTGATCGCAGGTGAGAGCAGAGCTCAGTGGGAAGTCACCCGGGGGGACAGTTGCATAGACAAAGCCTGCATAGTCCACCTGTCTATGTGTCTGTGTGCTCGTGTGTGTGCATGTGTATACATGTGTGTGGGAGGGTCACAGTGGGAGGAGAGGCAGAAAGGACCCACAGATCAGCTTGGGCTCCTTCACAGAACGTGTCACTCAAGGGTGGAGTCTCCCAGCAGAACAAACTCCCACTGCCATCGAGCACCATGGCTTCTGACAAGTGACAGGTGATACTCAGCCTTTGCAGCCTCTGACCTTAGCTTCGTGGAGGTGGATGGGTGTCTTTTACCTGCAGTCTGTCTGGAGGCTGCTGCGTTCGTGGGGATGGCTGTGCCGTTGGGCTCACTGAGGTTGGCTGGCTCCAGGCTACTGTTGGCCCACCAAGAGACCTGCTCTACAAAGCAGGGGGACAGCGGTGTGCCCACTTGCACAAAAAGGCTGCAGGCCAGCTCCATCTCGGCACCTTGGCTGCAGTTGGGTAGTGCAGCATACACAGCATGCAAGAAATCTTTCACCTTTTGGTCTGTGAAAAAGGAGTTGGGGTAAGTAGACGATGGTGAGTGTAAGGAGGCGGCTCGTTGCATTACAAAGGGACCCTGGCAGCTCCACCCTTGTTCACTAAGGTTCATCCACCGTATTTAGTCCATCTGAAAAGTCACAGCTAATCTGCTCAGGATTCAGACCGGATCCACAGACTAAAACTTGGGAAGAAACCATGCCAGATCTGAAAGAAATCAGGCTGTGATGGAGAGTCAAATAGCAAAACACTGTCCACACCCTGTACATGCCTAGAGACTATTCCTTGCTAACTTCCTCATTCAGGAACATTCACGAGTTCTAGGGTAAAGATTCTAGGGCTGGAAAAACAGCAGGCCCAATGTGCAGGGTGATGGGGTTTCAAATAGAGATTTATGTGCCATGTCGTAAGTGACAATGATGGGCGGTGGCCGGGATGTTGCACGGTCAGGGACCTTAAATCCATCCCCACAACTACATGTCATGAGCCTGAGTGACATTTGGATGCAGCCTCTTTCATAACTGTGTTTGCAATGTGAGAAATGCAGAGGAAAGGTGAGAACTACTCCCATCCCATCTCCCCAAGACCCAGCAGACAGCTCGCATTATTAATGTCAGAGAGAAACTGCAAGAATGTTGAGGAAATAATAAGCATTTGAGAGAGTCGATAGTTTCCACCTTCTTGGCTGGCAATGGGACTTCTATTTATTTACTCTGTATTTATACAGGAGATTGCTTCCTTCTCTCCATAATCAATAGTGGATTTTGTTTTCAGCGGTTATTCACAAGCTACAACCCTGTCCTCCCACAGGCATCCTGTAGCCGGAACGAGGCCTCCTGCCCACCGGTTAGTCTGAGCACAGTTGAGTACCCCAAGCCTCCCAGCCCCGACACATGTAAGCTGGGTGTTTCCAGAAGCGAAGTCCCCTTGCTGTGCAGGCTGTCACTAGAATTCGGCCTTCCCTCCTCCTCCTCACCTCTCCTCTCTCTTAGGCACAGCCCTGCAGTTGCCCATAAACCCTCCCTGGGAGACACAATGCTGGGTACCTCTTCCTGCACCATCTGGCCCCAACTCACTCTCATTAGGATGAATCTGTCACTTGCTTTGGAATCTGTCCACTCTGACACTCTTCATGTTGCAGAGGCCAAGCCAGGAGGCAGCAGCAGACCCCCGAGTTACCTGGCTAATGTCCTCTGGCAGGGGCAGGGGAACCCAGAATGCACCTCAGCCAGGACCCCCAGCCACCAGGCTGCAGACCACAGTATCAGGCACATGTCATTTGTCCACAGAAGTTCTACTACCAAAGCTGACCCTGCTGGCCCAGCTGGCCCTAAAATCCACAACTGCAAAAAACTAATTCAGAATATAGATCTCACAAATTACAGCCTAACTTAAGTGCTTGCATTTTTTATTGTACTGAGAAAAGAAATGAATGAAAAATGTAATCAGATTTGACTCTATTGAGGAAGGTCATATGTACGTCTACAACATTCTTGTAGAATGTTGACTGTCTGCGGAAGAGAATTGACATATTTTCCTGGTTCACAGTGTAGTGTGACCTTAGGAATGGTCACAGAGCTCCCCTCTCTATCTTCCCACCCTCTCTGCACCAGAGGGGCCAGCTTTCTTTTAGCCGGAAACATTAAAACAGCAGAGTAAATTGGCTTGAAGTAAATTTTTGTGTGAAATCTTTTCTGTGTCTAAGCCTAGCTTATCCATGCCCATTTGCACGGGAAGAGCTTTCCTAGACCCTCCAGAGTGCGCAGAATGAAAAGTGCTGAAATTGACTCCATGCGCAGACACTGTGCTCAACGCTCTCCATTCCTGATCACATTGAATGCTTTCAACAGCCCTGTGAATTAAGTGCTCTTGTTGTCCCATTTTATAGGTGTGGGGCAGAGGACCACACAAATCCGTAAACTCGCTCAGTGTCTCCCAGTTGTAGGTGATGGGCTTCCCTGCCCTGTCTGCCCACAGGGTGGGAAGACCCTGCTCGGGATAGCTTCATTCTTGAAATGAACATGGGGCTGTAGAGCTCAAAGCCTCCTTTTTTGCTGAATTTTCTGGGTTCCTAGATTCTTGTCTAGGAAGGTAAAAATTACATGTGTGAGTGTCTGTCTCAGCCTGTAGCTGGTAGGATGGTACTGCGGCCAGGCATTGGGCCAAGGCCCCGTGTGCAGGCCAGGGGAAGCTGGCCTGGCATTCGAGAGACTCTGGCTGCTGCTGGCAGAGCTGTTGTAAAATACATAATCCATAGAATTAAGCTGGCAGATCTGGCAGTAGCTAGAAGTCACAGATTTACAAAAGCAGGTTGGTCAAAAGCATGGGCTCTGGAGCCAGGCAGCCTGGGCTTGAATCCTGGCCCTGCCACTCATGGGCTGTGGAACCCTGAGCAGGTCTATCAACCTAGGTCTATCAACCCTAAAATAGGGATGATAATAAAATTAGCAGCCCCAATAGAGTAGTTGTGACAATTAATTCAATTCATGTTTGTCCGGTGCTTCAAATACTGCCTGGCTCCTAGGGAGCACTATAAAAGGGTGTGTGAGGCGGGGGTGCGGTGGCTCACACTTGTAATCCCCGCACTCTGGGAGGCCGAGGTGGGACGATTGCTTGAGGCCAGGCGTTCGAGACCAGCCTGGACAACAAAGCAAGACCCTGTCTCTATAAAAAATAATAAAAATTAGCCAGATGTGGTGCCGTGTGTCTGTAGTCCCAGCACTTTGGGAGGCTGAGGCGGGAGGATCACCTGAGCCCAGAACTTCGAAGCTGCAGTGAGCTATGATCACACCACCACACTCCAGCCTGAAACTGAACCATTGCAAGGGAACCTTACAAATCAAGGGTAACCACCATTCCAAAGTCTGAATGCCTTCTGTGGCAGTCCTACAGGATGGTCACCCTTCCCTACGTGCATGCTACTGGGAGCTGAGCTCCCCATCTCCCAGGGAGCCTGATCAGGAGAGTGAGTGGGAGTATGAGTGTAGGTGGGAGTGTGAGTGTGAGCAAGCCCTTACCTTGCACAGTGTACCCCAGGGCATCTGCCAGCTGCCGGCCAGTGCTCCCTTCGGCTCCAAACTGCAGGATCTCTAGGGGGAGGGACACGCCAGCAGGAGAGATGACAAAGTTTGTCCCATTTCTACCCACTGCCACGCTCTGGTAGAGGCGAAGTGCAAACTCAGTCTTCAGCAATGTCAGGCCTTCACGGAGGTGGCCGTCTCCTCGGAGGAAGCAGGAGTGAAGGAGGAAGAGGGTGACCAGCAGGGGCGGCATGGAGGCTGGCGAGTTCCTGCAGTTCAGAGGGGAGAGATGCAGGTGAGGAGGGATGCTGGCGCCGGTGAAAGAGGGTCGCATCTGCCAGAGGACTGAGATGCCCGGCTCTGTTTTCAGGGGCTGGGCAGGGCTGAACTGCCTTGGTTACCCACCTCCAGTTCCACCTGCCCAGGCCACATTACTGTTTCCTGCTGTGCCAGCATTCAAAATACTCACTGTGATCCTTTTGAAAGCCAAACTGTGCGCCGGAGGACTGGCTTCTGTCACTTACTAGATGTGTGACTTTGGCAAGGCCCTGGTCAGATCAGAAGTAAACCATTATGTTGGGGGAAAAAATATAAGAAGTAATCCAACTCATCTTTCTTAGTATTTAGCTGGCTTATAGCTGTACCTTGTCTATCCGGAATAATAATAATAATAATAAATAATTATCTACCATGTTAAAAAGGATTTCATACATTGTCTGTTAATCATTCCAACAATCTCACTGGGTAGCTGTTATTATATTTCAACTATAGAGATGATGATTGAGAGGCTCAGTGACTCCAGAACAGGGCTGTGACTCAAATCCCAGTCTTCTATGAGTGGTATATAAGATATTGAGAACATGAGAACACCTACGTGCATTAAAATATTGATATGAGCTAATCGTACCGAGGATATCAGAATTCTTGTGATGTGAATTATTCTCATGAATAATGAGACACCTTCAAAAGACAGTTCCTACCATAGAAATATACCCTTCCAAGGGACAGAGCACTAGCTAAAAAGTAAGTCAAGAAGAGAATGGCAAAACAAAAACGTGTTTGCAGTGACCATGCCACACATGCAGCCAGTGGCAATTTTTGCTAAATTGTCGAACTGTGGTATCACACCAGACTGATGTGAGAGAGGCCTAGTCCAAAGTCTTCCTAAAGAGTTTCAAGCAAGGCCACTGGGCTTGACTGTGCTTATTTTTGGATACGGGCCTAAGATGGAAAAGCAAAGCATCCTCTTTTCCAACTCTTCCTCCCTGCAGCTGAGTGCAAATGCAGTGATTAGATGCTCTGATACATGGTGTGTGTGTGTGTGTGTGTGTGTGTGTGTGTGTGTGTGTGTGTGTTTGGGGTTAGGAGGTCCCAGCTCAGGGCCATTTGTGAAAGCCTCAAGTCCCAGTGCTCTGGCAGCTCCTGTAACCTCCTGCAATCAGACCTTGACGCCCCTGGACTCCCACGACCAAATCCCCGCCACGGCTCACCTCGGATGGGCTTCTCACTCACAGGCTGTCGTATCTGACTGGGGCACGTTTCCTTGCTCGCTCCTGTTCTTGTGGGTCTCCAGCAGTAACGTGCTCCCCTTTTAAAAAAGTGGAGCGGAATCTGCTTTGAATCACAAGACAGCGCAGAGAGGAAGCTGGCGATCGCCGTCTCTGCCGGCGATGTCTCTACCACCCGGTCCAAATTCCTGCAGCCTGGAGGTCCTGCAGGGAGCCAGGAGAAGCAACCCGGCCCAGGGCAGCAAAGCCCAGATCGGGAACAGAGCAGGGCCCTGGGGAGGGAGCCAGCCACACCCGTCAAGCCTTCTTAGGCTTGTGACCTGGTTGTACCAGCAAGGGACCCCTCATCCAGCCCTTTGTCACAGTGAGGAATTCCACTGATAACTCCGCTTATCGGGCTTTTGCTGGGTACCAGGTACCTAATGCTTCCCCCTCCTCCTCTGAAGAAAACAATAAATCAGTCATTGGGCATGACTTGAAACTTGCAGCAAATGAAATTCTTCAAAAGAGAAAGAAAGCAATACAAGATACGGCACATTTAGTTTGGAGCAGGGCGACTTGCCGTATTTATTATTAATAAAAGTGAATGTGCGCATTTATTTATATGTAATATGAGCACTATTAATAATCTTGTTCTCAGACACAACAGTTAATAAGCTCAATGACGAATTTGAGAAAGAGACCATGTCGTCAATGAGTAAATGCACATTTATGGAAAGTGTGAGCAGGTTGTCAAAGGTCTGTCCTTGTGACCAATTCAGAATGACAGACATTTCTATTAAAGTCTTAACTTAGGCCTGTATTAAATTCAAAATAGACAGTAGCTTATATATTGCTAAAGATTAAAGAAAAGAAGAAGACATTTGGAAATGAATGCAATTTTCAGTATTTATCTCTCAGGTATCTGTTAGTATTAATATATGAAAATTAATGGGCTGTTTTTCACCTGACAATTGCCCTTCAAAGAGTTTTGTTGCTAACACACAAGCTTGGGATAGTTTATAGGTCTTAGGATAGTTACAGTTCTATAATTCTATAGTTGTCTCACATGAGATCTCCCCAAATCTTTAATTTAGATGTAAGTTCATTATTGCATGTCTTGGACTTGAAGCCGTAGTGTGTTTGGGGAATAAATATGTTTAAATTATTCTATAGCACCCCGAGAGGGCATATCATCCACCCATCCATCCATTTACCCATCCATCCATCCTTCCATTCATACATTCATCCAGCGAATATCTCATGACTGCCTGCTGGGTTATAAGTCACTATGCTAGGTCCTGGGGACATGGCAGTGAACCACCTAGCTGAGCGTAGATCTTATGTGACCTAAGGGTCTTGTCCACTGAGCACATGTTTTAGATGTCCATGCTGATGACGTTAAGAAGAAAGTAACTTGTGAGGGTTGCCTTGCAATGTTGTGAGTTCCCTGTGGCCAGAATTATTTGATCAGAAGCCGATTCAGTACTTGCCAGCGGTGGGGCCAGAGAGATGCTTGTCAAAAAGGTTTCCCACACGGTAGAAAGGGCTGTCTATGTGACTTCCACAAACATTCCTTTCTAAGTATGTACCATTCTAAACTGCTTCTCAAAAACATTCTCAAGGAGAAATGCTAAGGGGACTTAACATACAAGAAATATTTTCTATATAGGTTAAAAGTTTCAAAGTGTGAATGAATGAAAGATGAACTGCAACTGATTTTTCTTTTGTGTAGTCAGCTGTGAACCTGGGTCAGTCGCTGTGGTCTCTGATGATTCAAGCAGAGATCGTCATGTTTGTTTCTACTTTGCTGGGATGGATATTGGTTATACTACTAAGGGAGGCTCTATTCTTGGAGATATTTATTCACAATTATAACAACAAAAATAGGGAATATTATCAAGCACTTACCATGTTCCAGCTACTCCATTAGACACTTTCCATTCACAACTGCAATGAGTCCTCCAAATGATCCTATGAGGAATGTATTATTATTCCCATTTTGCAGGTGAAGAAACTAAGGCTGAAGGGCTTACAATCTTTTTTTCTTTTTTTTTGAGACAGAATCTCATTCTGTTGCCCTGGCTAGAGTGCTGTGGCGTCAGCCTAGCTCACAGCAACCTCAAACTCCTGGGCTCAAGTGATCATCCTGCCTCAGCCTCCCGAGTAGCTGGGACTACAGGCATGTGCCACCATGCCCGGCTAATTTTTTCTATATATATATTTATTTTAGTTGGCCAATTAATTTCTTTCTATTTTTAGTAGAGACGGGGTCTCGCTCTTTCTCAGGCTGGTTTTGAACTCCTGACCTTGAGTGATCCACCCGCCTCGGCCTCCCAGAGTGCTAGGATTACAGGCGTGAGCCACCGTGCCCG
>CAUYRT010051980.1:0-53921 GCA_963574885.1 Lepilemur ruficaudatus | reverse complement strand
TTAATTTCTTTCTATTTATAGTAGAGACGGGGTCTCACTCTTGCTCAGGCTGGTTTCGAACTCCTGACTTTGAGCGATCCGCCGCCTCAGCCTCCCAGAGTGCTAGGATTACAGGCGTGAGCCACCACGCCCGGCTTGTCTTTTCACTTTCTTGATGGTGTCCTTTGGAGCACAAAAGTTTTTAATTTAATAATCAATGAATATATTTATATGCATTCAATCTCACTAGAGACTAAAGATAAACAGAAATAAGAATTTTTTAACCTAGTAGATTGGCAGATTGGTAATTTGTAAACTGGTAATTTTTCATAAGAAAAATTAAGTTTATTATTAGAAAAATTTGAGCATTCTCATAAAGTTCTGGTGGGAATTTAAATTGAGACGTTTTCTGCATACTATGTGGCAATGTATCTCAAAATCCCTAAAATAATCCTATGTATCCTTTGACTCAACAATTACACTTCTAGAAATTTGTCCTAAAGAAAAATTTGAACAAATTTGCAAAAATCGATTTTATCACTACAAAGTTTATATAACAGGGAATTGGGAGAGAAAAGTCTAACAATAGTGGATTGGTTAAATGTGTTATGATAAGCCACATAATAAGACATTATGTAATTATTATAAATGATAATTTGCATCAAAGATCACTGCCAAAGGGCAGTGTTCACAGGGTCCAGGTGTAACATAAATGTGTGAAGAGGCTCTCCAGCAAACTGGACAGCTGATGCTCCTTTTAGAGAAGGTAGTTCCAATTAATTGATGCCAATTAAGAAGTGTGTGTGGTGGTTGTGAGGTGGGGATTTGGGGATGTCTTATGTTGGCAGAATAGCCAAATATTTTAAAAGCAGGAAATTGAATTTTATGTGACATTTTCTGATTTTCAAAAGTTGCCTATTGCTTAAACATGTTTTTAAAAACATTCAGTGGCCACATAAAACACATCATTTCTGCACTAGATTCAGTTCAAAGGCTAGGAGCTCTAATGTACATATAAATTTATTGACATAGATATCTTTCATATATATACTGTTAAAGTTTTTAAAATCTTGTTACAAACAGTTTATATAATATGATCTTACTTTTGTTAAAATAAAAGAATATTTACATATATATAATCTCTAAACAGTGTCTGAAGAGATATAAATTAAAATGTTAATAGTGGGTGATTTTTATTTTCTTTTGTATACATTTCTCTACTTTTACATTTTTATATTGACCATTAATGTTTTGTTTTCCAAAAAAATGATATAGCTATTTGTATTTGTGGTTATAAAGGGAAGAGTTAATAGTATAGTTTAAATTTTTGAGAATAAATTTAAAATCAAAATCACTAAATAAATACTTTTGCACATAAAATCAGACAGACCTGAGTTCAAAGGCAATTCTTCCATTTAAGACTTCAGCGGCTTTGGGTTTTCTCACCTGTAAAGTGTCAGTGATATCACCTACCATCTCCACCTCAAGTCCCCTTGATGATGTGAAAATGAATAAATACAAATAGGATTAATATCTATAACACTACCTTCCTAGTATCAACAAAAGCTAAGTGGATGGAAGGGGGCTTTTTCTACTGCAGTTAAAGTCTAGAAAGGAGACAGATACTGGTAGAATGTAACAATGTAGTGGAGCCATAAGAAACAAGAGGTTTTGCTTGTTTGCTTTGGCTATTCTATCTGGAGGCAAGAGCATCACAGGGCCTTTACTCTTGCAACTCCTCCACTCTCAGAATCCAAAGCTCCCCTGCTCACATTCCCTCCCTACGGAGCAAGGCCACCCAGGGGCATGGAGCAGAGAATGGCTGACTTACCCATTGCCAGACGTAGCATCAGATGAGGTGGATCCACATCATGCTGCCAGGAATATTTAGGTAAGTCCTGAGTGTGAAAGGAGCTCTAGGACACATGGACTAAACTAGGGAAACTATTTCCAAAGATTGGATTTGAGCCTGAAGGAAATAAATGTAAAAATATTCTATGAGAGTTTGCCGCCCTTTATCTTTTCTTCCCACCTATCCACATCACCTGGAAAGGCATGAATTTACCCAAGTGGAATTCAAGGAGGTGAAGCAGTCCACAAGTAAAATCAACCAATTGGCTGATATAAGATGGGTTTTGTTTCTGTCTATTCCACCTCTTTTTCATCATAAAGGTCTTAGATATCTGCATTCCACTATTCTTTCTACCAAAAGATTACCTATAATGGAGGGTAGAGAAATTTTTTCAGGCCATTGTAATTCCATTGGAAATTTGCCTTAAAATGACTTCAGGTACCTCCTCGCCAAGTGCCCAGTTTCAAAACAAGGGAGTAATTTCATCATTTCTGGTATAGAAATAGTGTACCCTCTAAGATATTTTTGGTACAATAACACATTTTTGTTATCTTTCCTTTTTCAATTAGCTCACGATAAAAGAAAACAATAAAAGTGCTTTTTCACATCTTTACTCTTTCAGTAATGTGCAACATGAACATAATAGTGTTAAGAAGTCAGAAATAACTTAACACAGAAGCTATAGAAGATGTTTATATTTGCAAAATTTCAACAATTATCTTCTCTAGATTCCCCAAATTAGCATATTTGTTAATCAAATTAATTAAGAAGCTTTTCAAAATAAAAGCAGTTTTAAATAAATATATTCTTTCACAACCATAGAACATTCAGTTCTGTTGGAGGTAACAAACAATACACTCAAGTACTTTATAAAGACATCAGGGTAAAAGTGATCTAGATGCAATTATAAATGTACCCTAATTAGTCATTTGCTTCTTTTTGTGTGTATGTTTTTCCAAATGTGTTAAAATCATATCATAGATCTTTTGTAATCAGTTAGTTCTTAAATCATCACAAAGATATTATCTGACCCACAGAATTTATATCAGCTCAACATGATGATGTGATATTGTTAGAACAGTATCTTTAAATTTAAATGTAGTACCCCAATCAAAGCCAACTTCTTAGCTACCCATGTCTGTCATAGAAAATGAATGCTAGATTCATAGTTTGGAAAAATGAGACCTTCCTACAAATCTTGAAATTCCATAACAATATTATAGTCACATCAAAATTTGAATTACAACAAAGCTTTTGGTGTGTTTCAGAGTACCACATAGGGAGATATAAATTCTCTTATGATCAGCTTTCCACAAAAATCGTATGTTTAGTAAACGACTACAGAAAACATCCTAAAAAATGATTTTATTTGATAAATATTTTTAAAGAGTTTGCTAACTGAAGAAATGACTGTTCTGGTCTTTCCAGAAATTCTGATCATCCCTTTAATGTTTTATTTACTTTTATTTCTACTGTGATTCTTAGGAATTTTTCTAATCTATATTCAATCTATCAAAACATCTATGCTTTGATAAATTTGGCTTCCTTCAATAATAAGCTATTCTAAGATCTCTAAATTAAATGACAGAGGCAGAGGAGTAAAATTAAACACAGCAACAGATTACAGTAAGTGCTTTTAGATTTTCAGATTAACACATCTGTCCCAAAATGGTAAAGATAAAGGAATAACTTACTAAATGAATAATGCAACACAGAATAGGTTTTAACAGAATTTCTCTCTCTTGCTCGCACAAACACACACACACACACACACACACACTCTTCTACACACATCCACACATAGGTGTTGACACGTCTCAGAATTTAAAACACTGCTACTAAAGGCTTTAACTTAGATAAATTAACTACACTAAAATACTGACTTTGTGAAAATATATGTTTAAGTCCAACACTCTGTACAGGGCATCTTTTTGTGAACTTCTAAAAAACTTAAAGAAAACAAGAACGAGGAACCAGAGTCCTTGGCAGGAAGGACGTGAGTGGGTCACAGCTTCCCGTTCTCCTCGGCACTCTCCTTCTCCTCTATGGCCTCCAGGCTGCGCTTGCTCTTTGCCTCGGCACTGCTGCTGGGGGCTTTGCTCAGTCCACAAGACAAGCATGCCAGCTGGATCTGCTTCATGTTTTCTAGAGCTTCATGCTTGGCATTCTTCAACAGATCTCCTTGGCCCTACAAACAGGAAAAATAGACACCAAAGAAGAAAGTTATGGGCCAGGCACATCCTGGGTGATATTGCTCCACAGCCTTAGTGGCATTGCTAAACGAGGAAGGAAACAGACCCAGACCCGCAAGCTCACTTTTCTAGGGTTTAATCCAAGGTTCTTTTCTAAAATTTTTGAAGGACTTTGCTCTTTAAGCCAAGGACCTCAACCTGAACCTGACCTGACTCTGTGGCTGTTAGCAGTCCCCTGAGATTCCTGTCTTGGGGAACTCTCCTCTTTACGTAGGACAGTCAACTCTCCCATCACCATGGTTTGTGACTTTGCAAACTGCTGCAATTCCTACCCCACCTAGACCCAGCATTCCTAGGCGTGGGAGAAGGCAAGAAAAATAAGCTCTTACTTAAAGAAGTAAAAATAAAATCAGCTCCTCGGTGTACAAGAGCTTACACAGCAATGTATCTTCTGTAAAGTAAATCACATCCCCGTATGCTTGGTGAGCTGGTTTTTAATATATTGGGTTATCCTGGCAATCTGCCTGTTGGTAAATTGTTAGTTACCCACATTCCTTCTGTCTTTTCCATCATCTTGAGGACAATGTTCCCATCTGGCTAATGAAGAAAAAGTCTCCAAAGGCTCAAAATGTCAATCAAAACAAAAAGTAAACGAGGATTGCAGAACACATTAGCTGTCATTTACATCAGTGCCCAACAGAGATCTTTTCTGCAATTTTTATTTCTTATTTTGGTTCATTGCTACAATCATCAAGTCCACATGCTGATACTGGCCCAGGGGCGGAAGGACTACGTGTGAGGAAGCAGGAATGTTTCTAAAATATACAGACAAAAGAGGAAGCAGCTTCTTTTCTCCCTCTCTCCTCTTCATTCTCACAGCAATACCTGAGAGTATGACCTTGAAACTAAAGGACAAAGTAGGAGGATATGTGGGTTACACTAATTACTGGAGTGTTCTTCTATAAAGCAGAGGTTCAGGGAAAGGATAATTCACCTACTTTATGCAAGATCCTCCATGATGCCCTATTATATCTTTTTAATTCAATGAATGCTTCCTCCCGGTGTATGAGAAAGCTTGTGTTTTAAAAAGCCTTGGGATATTTCATTCCACAAAATCTAAACAGGCACTTTCCAATTCTATCTTATGTAATAATAGCTAAATCCTTCTAATAACAGTCTTTAACCATATAGGATGAATAAACAGTTGGGCTTTGCCTAATGTTTGTGTTAAAGTGAACTTTCTTTCAAGTACCTGAGTCACGGCACGGCATTTTAGAAGACTTGGAGGCTGTATTGTTTAGCCGTCTCGTGAAGAGAAATGAAGCTGAGCCTGATGAGGTTAAATGACTGGCCCATAGTCCCAGCTGGTTACTGACCAAGGTGGGACAGAAGTTCAGGTCTTCCGCCTCCTGCTTCGGTTCTGTATTCCACACTGTTTATAATCTAGTCTAAGACTAAACACTGGAGATCAGAGACTGAAGACTCTGTCAGAGAGAGACACATTTTCTAAGGAAATAATATTCACTTCACTAGCAGAATTTGGGGAGTCTCTTCTTAACAGTACAGGCATAATGAACGAGTCCCCTCTGGACATTGAAAGTGAAGTCACATCCACTTTAAAAAATGCAACTCATAAGCAATAATAATAACACAAGAATGTATAGAGTTCTGACTCTGTGCAGGCACTTTTATGTTTTATGTTCATTCATTCGGTCTTCACAACATCCCAGTGAGACAGGCACTTTTAAGATTCTCAATTTACTGATGAAAGAAACTGAGGCCCAGAGCAATCCCCTTTCCCAAAGTCACACCACTGCTAAGTGGTAGACCTGGAGCTTAATGTCAGAAGTTGGCTCCGCAGTCTGTGGTCTTAACCACTCCGCCATATGGCATCTTTTGAAGGCAAAGCATGCACTCTCCACAAAGCACATTGAAGCCTCCCGTTCATTGTTACCCAGGGAAACAACACAGATAAAAAGGAAAGCACTGCCCGCGAGACACAGCCTGACAGAACTTAACAATGGATCTAGAGTCAGGAAGGTAAGAAGCACACTGGCAGGGGCAAAAGTCAAAACATCTTCCACCAATTTCTCCCTGGGCTACTTTCTCTTCTGTAAAATAGACTAAAATAACCTTTGGTCTTCCTCACAGTCCTAAGACTAAAGAAAAATATGTCGAAGAGCTGTTTATGATTTAAGTCATCAGAAGAATTGGAAGTGCAATGCTATAAGGTGATCTGGAAAGCAGTTAACATTGTCTACTACTATAATAAATACCTTTGTACTGTGTAAATTTTAATATAAATTTGACTAACTTGTTTAAAATGCATCTACAAGAGTCTGTTTTAAAGATATATATCACTACTGTTTTTGCAAATGGAAAAATTCCTTTAAAAAAAACTATCAATAATGAGATTATACCCACTTTCATTTTCAGAGTATTACTTCTAAGTGTTTCCTTTTCATTTAGTTTTAAAATTTTCCTCAAGCATTTTAAAAGCATCACAAAAGCAAAACTGGCATCTTCCCTAACTGCAAGAGAACAATGAAATGTGCAAAAATAAAAAGTTTGTTGCTACTAATGCATACTGTTCTCACATCCCATTTTTCCTAAAGCAGGTTATGAAACATATTTTAATCAGCCAGAATGTCATCTCATTGGTTCTGAGAGGAGGCATCGAAGCCTAAATGCCGGACTGTGCCAATTCTTGTGTATAGAAGTCAGTCTTTCTAGAACACAATGACCATTTGGAGAAAACAGTTTGTACCAGGGCACAAGAATACAACTATATCATTTCCTGATGACCCAGGAAACAACATGTACTGGCCGCATGATACAAGCAGGAAAAAAAAAAAATTAGAAAGACCAGAAGTTAAACTATTAACTAATAAAGGAAGAAAAAATGAAAGGCTAAGTTGTGAAAAGTATATGTTGAAACATTTATGTAACATTTTGTCTTCTATTTCTAAAGAAGGAGGAATAGAGATCATCTTTCTGTTCTATGGTTTAAGGAATCACATACTTTCTTTGGGTCTTCCCAATTAAGCTACAAGAACCAGAAAAGACCCATTGTAGGCAAAGTTGCCAGGAGGGTGAAGTTGATTGTCCTAGCATTCCTTTTTTGTGCTGCAATTTCCCATGTTACGTGCAGCGATTTCCCCTAACCATCTAGCAACGTCTCTACTCTGTCACAAATACCCCCAAGCTCCTCCTAACTGGCCAGCTTACACCAGATCTCCCCCAAACATCTTTGTCCTGTGTACCATTTCCTCCAAGATGTATTACCTACAGTATTCAGATCAGCTAAGCCATTTAAAGGCTTAGTAAATATATCTGTAGTATATATATTTAAGGAGTATTCTAACAGCGCATTTTTAAGAATATGCTTTAATCCTATTCTCCACAAACAAAGATCTTAGGGGAGGAAGAGGAAGGGGAGAAGCCAAGCAAAATTCATTTTACTTGGTGGTATATAAATTGAAACACCTCTTGTATACTAAAATAGGTCTGGGATTGTCATGGCATGGAATGCAAAATTAATGTATAATTTCACCACTGAACACTCAACCTGAAAGAAATGTCAAGCTGCTGCCAGCATTTCTATGCTAACAATCCCATGAGGATTTATAGTTTCCCTCTTCTGGTATTAGGAATGCTTCAGGAAAAAAAAATGAAAAGGACTCCTTTAACCCAAAGGGAAGTGTGGGGAATACAGAGCGTCTCAGGCAGGCTGATGCTAAAGGGATAACAGGACTAACAGAAGTCCCAACACCAACGGTCACCATTCAGCCTTCACAGTTACTTAGCTTCTGAATGTATGATTCATGGCAATTCCAACACATTTAGAAAGTAACACTTGGAGTCATGGAAAACCACAGGGATCATTACAGAAATTTTGAATCTAAAAATTGGTGATGATTAATGAATATTGAAAAAACAAACACTAAGCATTCCTTACCAAATCCTTCCCACTGCATTAAACTGCAAGTAAAGCATATTATCTAGAAATCAGGAAATATCTGATGCAATTTAGATTGCAAACAGGCTGCTGTACCATATCACCACAATTATGATTACTACTAATAAATTTATTACTGACAATAAAATACTATCACAACACTAAACAGTAGCTAATACTTATTGAACACTTAATATGCTAAGCGTAAACCAATGTGCACACATTATCTCATTATATCATAACCATAAAAGAGGTTAGAATTCTAAATGTAAATTATCTATTCATTATATATTTTATAATCTATCAAAAGACATTTGGGATTTATGTTATTCTTGTTCTTACCAAGAAACGCAGTCCCCCACTCCATTTGAAAATAGCTTTGGTTAACATCTGGCACGGTAACTCATGAAAGACATCCCATGGCTCCTTCACACCCATTTTTCCCATGAACTGCAGTATCCCTTGTGATATCAGTGCACGAAAGAGCAGGAGAACATAATAACGAGTGTCCTCATCACGTGTGAAGGAAATGCGTGGGTTGTTTCAGACCATACCACAAATATTTAAAGCAGTTAATTGGGACTCTGGGAATGGAAAGCCACTCACATATACACAACTACACACATAAACAAATGCAGCTCTGTCTCCAGGCCAACTCATATGGGTGTCTTTGAGCACACACTCAACAGCAGACTGATTTCCCTGACATTCTTTCTCTGGGAGAGTCACATCCACATCTAGAATCACCCATGGATTGCACTGCAGTAAAAGTCAGCCACAGACCCCATGGGGGGATAAGCAGCTCTTGATTTGCTCCCGCTACCACTGGTGGGCCATACTGTGGTGGGCTGAGCACCACTGCTGTCTTACTAGTTCAAAGACTATGCTTTGAGGGAATCTCTTTACCATTTAAAGAAGTTAAATGCTTTGCTCCAAAGAGGTTTAAAAAAAAAAAATTGTTACGATTTTTCCATTTGAGCATTTGAGAAAACAGAAGATCAAAAATGTTTTGATGTCATGACAGATGTACTTCTCTTGATGTTACACTTCTGCTATGTTGCTGTGTTGGGAATATTGGGTAAAGCTATTCAAAGACGGCCTGGGATTCTTGCTGTCTAGCATGAAAGCCTAGCTGTGTAGGGAATGTATACGAGATGTTAACAAGAGTTACAAGGCGCAAAGTCATAGCCATCATGTATAAAATACTTTAACTGCACAAAAATAGAAGTCTCTATTGCATTGAGTTACCGATCTTCAGATTTATTATTTTTCAACACCTTGGCAACCGAATATTTCAACTACATTCTACTTGCCATTTTAACAGTTGAACTTTTACTCTGTGAACACTCAAGAAATACAGATGAACAGCTAGACAGTAGTTCTGGTCTAATAGTCTTGGCTTGATGGAGCTTTGTCTGTTAGTCTTCTGAAACTCTAAACTCAAAAAAATGAAACGTTGCCTTTCAAATCTTTAGTATATATTATAATTAAATGTAATTTCTATATGAATAGAAAAGTAATTACATTGAACATGCTCACCTAAGCCATTAGATTTTATAATTTTAAATACAGCATATCTTTTAAATTAGTTTTGTGACAGATACATTTCAGAACTGGTCATAAACTCCAATTAACTGAGTATTTCTGAAAACTATGGAAACAGAACCTAAATAAGTCTTTTTAATACCTGAGAATCTAGCTCCCAAGGAAAACAATTTATAAAGTATAGAAGATATTGTTTAAAAATTTTAAGAATCAATGCTTCTGTTCTTGTGCCAATCCCAGGATGATTTGATTATTATTGCTTTATAGTATAACTTGAAGTCTGGAAGACTGATTCCTCCCAGTTTGTTCTTTTTTGCTTAAGATTGCTTTGGCTATACGAGGTCTTTCCTGGTTCCATACAAAGTGAAGAATTATTTTTTCTAGATCTGTAAGGAATGATGATGGTACTTTGATGGGGATTGCATTTATTCTGTAGATCACTTTAGGTAATATTGATGTTTTAACGATATAGCAGCTGGTTTTTCGAAAAGACAAACAAAATTAATAGCCTTCTGGCTAGATTGATAAGAAATCAAAGGGAAAGGACTCTAATAAACTCAATTATAAATGAAAAAGGAGAGGTCATAACAGACATCACAGAAATACAAAACATTATTTTTGATTACTATAAACAACTATATGCCCCAAAACTACATAACTAGTAGGAAATGGACAAATTCCTGGAAACATACAACCTTCCTAAGTTCACCCAGGAGGTAAAAGAATTTATGAATAGACCAATCTCAAGCTCAGAAATTGGAGCAGTAATTAATAACCTCCCAAAACAGAAAAGTCCCAGACCAGATGGCTACACTTCAGAGTTTTACCAAACATACAAAGAAGAACTCATACCTATACTTCAAATTATTCCAAAACATTGAGAAGGATGGTATCCTTCTTAACTCATTCTACAAAGCCAATATCACCTTGATACCAAAGCCAGGAAAGGATGCAACAAGAAAAGAAAATTACAGACCAATATCCCTCATGAATATAGATGCAAAAATCCTCAACAAAATTTTAGCAAATAGAATTCAGCAGCATATCAAGAAAATAATTCACCATGACCAGGTGGGCTTTATTCCAGGGATTCAAGGCTATTTCAACATGCACACATCTATAAATTTGCCTCATAAATAAAAATGAGAACAAAGACCATATGATTCTCTCAACAGATGCAGAAAAAGCATTTGACAAAGTCCAATACAGTTTTATGATAAAAATTCTTAACAAAATAGGCATAGCCGGCTCATACCTTAAAATTACCAAGTCCATTTATGACAAACCCATGACCAATATCATACTGAATGAGGAAAAATTGAAACCATTCCCACTCCGAACTGGAACTAGGCAAGGATGCCCACTATCTCCTCTTCTATTCAACATAATGCTCGAAGTCCTTGCTATAGCAATCGGGCAAGAGAGGGGTATCAAGAGCATCCCAGTGGGGGCAGATGAGATCAAACTCTCATTCTTCGCCAATGATATGATATTATATCTAGAAAACCCCATGGATTCATCCAAGAGATTCCTAGATTTGATAAATGCATTCAGTAAAGTCTCAGATTACAAAATGAATACACAAATCAGAGGCATTAACATACACCAATAACAGTCAAGCCAAAACTCAAATTAAAAATGCAGTATCTTTTACTATGGCCCCAAAGAAAATTAAATATCTAGGAATATATTTAACGAAAGATACAAAAGACTTATATAAGGAGAACTACAAAATGCTAAAAAAAGAAATTGTAGAAGATATAACCAGATGAAAAAATCTACCTTGTTCATGGATTGGTAGAATCAATATTGTTAAAATGTATAGCTCCCAATTATTAGTGAGTACATGTGGTGTTTGTTTTTCTATTCCTGAGATACTTCACTTAGGATAATGATCTCTAGTTCCATCCAAGTTGCTACAAATGACATTATTTCATTCTTTTTTATGGATGAGTTATACTCCATAGTAGATATATATCACGTTTTCTTCATCCACTCATGTATTGATGGGCACTGAGGTTGATTTCACATCTTTGCAATTGTGAATTATGCTGTGATAAGCATTCAAGTTCAGGTGTCTTTTTGGTTGCATGGTTTCTTTTCCTTTGAGTAGATATTCAGTAATGGATTGCTGCATTGAATGGTAGGTCAATTTTAACCTCTTTGAGGAATCTCCATACTGTTTTTCATAGAAGTTGTACTAAGTTGCAGACCCACCAACAGTGTATAATAGTTCCTTTCTCTGTGTCTACATTGCCATATGTTGTTTTTTTACTTTTTTAATAATGGCCATTCTGACAGGAATAAGGGGGTATCTCATTGTGGTTTAATTCCCGATGATTAGGGACATTGAACATTTTTTCATATGTCTGTTGACCATTTGTCTATGTTCTTTTGAGAAAAATCTGTTAATGTCTTTTGCCCCTTTTTTGATGGGATTGTTTGCTTTTTTCTTGCTGTTTTGTTTGAGTTCGTTGTAGATTCTGGAAATTAGCCCTTTGTCAGATGTATAGTTTGTGAATACGTTCTCCCATTCTATATGTTACCTGTTTATTCTGTTAATTATTTCCTCTGGTAGCGGCATAAATTCTTAGTCATAAATTCCTTGCCTAGGCCTATCTCTAGAAGAGTTTTTATAAGTTTTCTGCTGGGATTTTTATGATTATGATTTCATGCTCTATACTTACGTCTTTAATCCACCTTGAATTAACTGTTGTATATGGTGAGACGCATGAGTCCTATTTTGTTTTTCTGTATGTGGCTACCCAGTTTTGCCAGCATCATTTATTGAATAGGGCATCTTTTCTCCAGTATATGTTTTGTATGGTTTATCAAAGATCAGTTGGTCATAGCTATATGGGTTTTAATTATGGGTTCCCTATCGTATTCCATTGGTCTATGTTTCTACTTTTATACCACTACCAAGCTGCTTTGGTTACAATAACCTTGTACTATAATTTGAAGTCAGGTAATGTGATGCATACAGATTTGTTCTTTTTGCTTAAGATTGCTTTGGCTATTTGGACAGACTCTTTTTGGTTTCCAAATGAAGCATAAAATTATTTTTTCTAAATCCGTGAAATATAACATTGGTATTTTGGTGAGGATTGCACTGAATCTGTAAATTGCTTTAGACAGAATTGACATTTTAATGATGTTGATTCTACCAATCCATGAGCATAAGATGTTCTTCCATTTGTTTATGTCATTTACAATTTCTTCCATCAGTGTTTTGTAGTTCTCTTTGCATTGTTATTACAGTGGTGTGGGCCACCTTTATCTTTTTTTTTTTTTTAACTAAAGTTATCCTCCTAACAAGTCTTCCTTCTTTTATCATTGTCCCTCTAGTTTATTTTCAAAAGATGAGCCATAGTAAACCTGTTTAAACACAAATTAGATTGTCACTTCTCTGTTCTAAACCTTGTGAAGTCTTTTCATTTCTTTCAAAGTTAAAAAAGAAAAAAATCTTTTCAGAGCCTACCAGACCCTATATGACCTACGTCCATTCTTTCTCAGGCTTCCTTTTCTACTATTCTCTCTCTATCTCATCCTGTTCCAACCACATTGTTCTCCTTATTCTTCCTTAAATACTCCAGGCACATTTGTGTCTTAGGACTTTTGCTGTAGCTTTTCCCTCTGCTTCCTATATTCTTCCACATATTCACTTGGCTAATTGTCTTACATTCTGCAAATTTTTGCCCAAATGTCATCTTTTCAAAGAAGATTACCCTGACCATCCTATTTAATATTACTCCTCAAGTATCTCCCTTTACTAACATTCAACATTCCTAATTCTCTTCATCTTGTTTCACTTTTTTTCCAGTCTTAGTCACTATCTAGCATAATATAAAATTTACTAATTTTTAATGTATTTTATTATCTGAATATTAGCTGTTTATTATCTCTCTTTCCCAGAATGATGAAAATTTTATGAGAACAAGTGTCATTGTGTCTTTGTTTATCATGTATCCAAAAAAGAGCCTGGTATTTGTGGGGATGTTTATTTGACTATTACTCATGTTTTTATCTGATTAGTTTTTCTTGGACTGGCTGTTTCCATTAGGTTTGTACAAAGATGGAGCCAGAGTCCTCCTGAAAGCAGTAATTATTTTTATAATAACGTATTACATGTAAGTTAATTTCTAGTTTTTATAACTGAGATATATACTTACAATTTAGAGTACTTGTCCGCTATTGTATCCCAATTACCTGTTCCCTCCTGCATAAAGTGATTTTCAGGGTGATTCCTAAATTAGTTCTCTACACTCATTTCAAACTGCTTCCAGGGATGTTCCCACTTTCACTTAACCCAATTTTATCTCATTTTTCTAAATTGGGTATATTTTTACCCCCTTCATGTTGTGAAGCTTAAGAGAAAAAAATAAAATCAATAGTAGCAAACAGTCAAAAGTAATAATAATAATAACAATAGCTAACATTCCAATAATGCGTATTATTTGCCTTACATAGTTCTACATGATATATGTAGGTACACAGATATATAGTAACTCATTTAATTTTCACAGTCACACTATGAAATAGTTCATACACTAATATTAGTTGAGACAAGGCAAATATTTTAGGTAAATTTGCTCAAATTCTAAAAGCTTTTAAATTTTATAGATGAGATTTGTAATACAAATGTCTATGCTCTTGAATATTATGCAGACAAATGCTCTTTGTCTTCTTTTTATAAGACGAACATTTTTACATGTTCCTTCTTTTAAGAAAAAAAAAAACAGAACAAGTAAGGAATTTTGTCTTTTCCTGGCTATTGCAATAGGGAGAACACCTCAGATCTGAAGAGCAGGGTGTTTTGGCAGGATCCTAGGGACTTAACCTTTTATAAGAGTCAGTAGATAGTTACAGTTGGAATGATATACATTTAGGATTGATTTTGCAAACAGGGAACATCTCTGTCGGTCAGCTAAAGAAAAAATATTTATCTATGCATCTAGTTAGGTTAGAGGGAAATAATAGTTCAGCTAATCATTCATGAAACAAAGAATATAAAGTTAGAGGTTCTGTGTCTGGCCTTGACGGATTCAGGCAAAAGAGGAAAGATACGTGTTTAGCCATGTAACATGTAAGTAGGGAGTCATTTGTGCATTTTATGGGAGTCATGAAAAAAAGTAGACAGCAAGTGTAACTCATCACACAAGGAAAGTTGGTTCTTTGTGGTAAGCCATTTTCCAAAACATGAAACTACTGGGGGATTTGTTAACCATCATTATTTTGAGGGTTCAGGTGAGGTTCAACTTTGTCTGTTGGGGACTTTCCACACCTCTACTTAACCTTCATTGCATTTGGCCAGTTTTCTTTCAGTACTGTAGCTTAGGATTACAGATGTCTTCTAATATTACTTAAAATTTCTGAATAAGAAGGTGAAATTTTTTTTCTTAATTGTGTTATTTAAACTGGAAGGTCTAAAAATAAATATCAGGTACAACACTAAAGAGATACAACAATGAAAATATTTCCATAGCGTATGTTACTTATTTCTATTTCATATATTATTTTCTTCTTTGGTACTTTCCTTTTGATTTCCTGGAAATTTGTCCTCATCATGACTCATGTAGAAATTTTATAATCATATTAGTTTTAAGAATTGAATTTTATTCTCTAACAAAAATTTCTTCATGCAGACAGCCTTACTACTCTGCTAAGTTCTATAGAATAAGAACTAATAAAATTTTCCAGATAATTACATAGGAAATTTATTGTTGGAATGAATTTTCTTTAAATTATTACCAAAATAGTTTGATTTTATTTTTTGTAATTTCATAAAATAAATAGAATAAACATAATTATAAGGTATGAAGTAAAAGGCTCATATGAATTGACTGAGCATGTTAATTTCATTATTATTTTATAATATATTACAAATATATAAAATAAGGTGCACTTTCCCACTGTTTTGAGTTACTTAAAAAGAAAAGAATAAAATTTTTTTCTGTTTTGCTCTTTCATTCAATGGGTTATTTATTGGAATTCACAACTTGCATACTCAAATCATGGTCTATAAGCTGCCAAGTTTATGAATGACCTGTAGTCAGCCAAGAAAAGCTCAAGGAGTACTCAGAGATAATTATGGTAACTTTTTAAGGAAAATATTAAGGCACCACTGACCACTTGCCTTCCCTAGAATTCAAGTCAGACATTTGGATTTGGCTAAAACCAATGATCATGGTGTTAACTTTTTTCATTAAAACGTTTTGTTACTGTCGTTAAAAAAATGTGATTTTATTTCAGCCTATATTTTCTATATTTGATATAACATAAGTGAGCAATAAATATGAGGCCAACAATTTATTCTTGCCCTAAAAGGAAATAAGTTGTGGGCAAACTGATAAGGCATTTATACAGTAAAGCAATTATTATATATTATTATATAATAACATCTATACGAGACTTATATACATTTTCTCACTTTAGGGGAGTTTGTTATAGTAGATGACCACAATTTATTTGAAATAATAAATGGTACACATATAACTTTGACTCAAATGGTACAAAAGCTATTTATGTAACCAAAACGTTTGCATCTCCGTAATATTCTGAAATAAAAAAAGAAAATAGATTTAAAAAATTAAAAATAAAAATATTCATTAAAAAAGAAACAATGCATACAAATTAAAGTGATCAATCAAGTATGAATCTAAAATATTCAAAATAAATGTTACCAAGAGAACCTGGAGAAATCACAATAATCACTTCATTGGCCTATTGAATAGTGTTTATAAATTCAGTGCCCAAACTCTATAGAAATGAGAAAAAATGGAGAGGGTTTAGCAGAACGGAAAAGGAGATAATTAGTTAGACACTTAGGTTAATGAGTAAAATCCAAAGGAGTTATATTTGTTTGACTTAGATAAAAAACAGCCAAAGAGATCTAAAAATAATATCAAATGAAGTGATGTGTATGATTTGCTACAGGTGTAGACAAACAACTCTTCTCCATTTGTGCCAGTGGAGGATCACAGAAATGAACTAAATTGCAACAGTAATAATTCTGGTTGAGGATTAGAAAACACATGAGCTATTACTCTAAACATTGTCCTTGAGTTTATAAAATAACATTTTCCATAGAATTGCAAGGAAAGAAGTATATGGACTATCTTTGTTTGGGCTGCTGTAATAAAATACCACAAACTGAATAGCATATAAACAACTCTGGAGGCTGAGAATTCCAAGATCAAGGCACTGGCAAATTTGATGTCTGGTGAGGGCCTACTTCCTGGTCTTTAGAGGTTGCCTTGGTGGAAGAGGCAAACAAGCTCCCTGGGGTCCATTTTATACAGGTGTTAAGCTACCATTCATGAAGTTTCCACCCTCATGACCTAGTCAATTTCCAAAAGTTCCAACCTCCTAACACCCTCACATTGGGGGGTGATAGACTTCAACATATGAATTTTGGAAGACCCACATTCAGAACATAGCATTCTGGCCCTTAACCTCCCAAATTTATGTCCTTCTCACATGTAAAATGTATTCATACCATCTCAAAAGCTTGAAAAGTCTAAATTCATTCTAGCATCAACTCAAGAGTCTAAAGTCAAGAGTCTCATCTAAATAACATCTAAATCAGATACGGATAAGACTCAAGGACATCTCCCAAAATACCCCATCTTCTAATACCATCGGTTTGGGGATTAGAATTTCAATTTACAAATGTTGTGGGACATAAACTATCAGATCATAGTATGGACCTTTTTGAGATGATGGTCTATAATTAACTGGTCATTTTATCTTTCTAATTCTAAGTTTCCTCATCCATGAACAGACATTTAAGTATATTTTCATTATGATTTAATCTTTATGATGTCATTTCATACTCATTATCTCATTCTTGTCACCAGAAAAATCTCTGAAGTAGATATGGTAAGCATCTGTATCTCTGTTTTGCCATTTAGGAGACACATGCCTATGGTTCCTGGGATTCTCAGAGATGTCAGCCTAGTTCCTAGGATTCATGGAGCACTTGTACTTCCATACATCATGCTCAATTGGATTGGGTTTATTTATCTTGCAATTTCATTCTTTTATTTTATTATTGCATATTAGGCATGGCCTAACATCACACAGGGAGCAACATAAAAAACCAAGTTAGTAAGTCTTCACAGGATACAAAATTCTAGGTTGGCCATTATTCTGCTTGAGAAGACTGAGAATGGGGCCCCAATCCCTCTGGCTTATAGGGTGTCAGTTGAGAAGTCAGCAGTTAGTCTGATGGGCTTTCCTTTGTAAGTTACCTGCTGCTTTTGGCTTAGCCAGCAGGAGCGATTCTTTCATGTTTATTTTGTCCAGTCTGATGATTATGTGTCATGGTGTTTGCCTCTTTGTGATGAATCTCCCAGGAGTCCCTTGAGCTTCTTGTACCTGGATATCTAGTCTTCTAGCAAGGCCTGGAAAATTTTCCTCAATTATTACCTCAAGTAGGTTTTCCAACCCTTGTGTATTTTCTTCTTCACCCTCAGGGATTCATATGTTTGTTAAGTTAGGCGTCTTTACATAATTCCATATTTCTCGTAGGCTTTGCTTGTTCCTCTTATTTCTCTGCTCTATCTCTGTGACTGAATTGTTTAACTGAAAGGTGTTATTTTCAAGCTCTGAGATTCTTTATTCTGCCTGATCTAACCTATTCTTAAGGCTTTCCACTGTGTTTTGTAATTCCTTGAATGAGGTTTTCATTTCCCTAAGTTCTGTTTGATTTTTCTTCAATAATTCAATTTCTTCAGTGAATTTTTCGTTCACTTCCTGCATTGCTTTTGTGGTTTCTTTGTGTTGGGTTTCCATTTTATCTTGTATTTCATTGAGCTTCCTTATAATTCATGTTTGAAATTCCTCATCTATTGTTTCCATATTCTGATTTTGGTTGGTATCAATTGCTAGAGTGCTGGTGCTTCCTTTTGGAGGTGTCCTTTTGCTTTGATTCTTCATACTTCTGGAGTTTGCTGATTCCTTCTCATCTGTAGCAGCCTGTTGCTTCTTACTTTTGGATTTTCTTTTGTTTAGATGATGACACACCCAGTTTAATCTCTGAGACAGTAGGTGGGGCCTGTGGATGAGAATCAACCATACCCTACAGGATTGAGTCAGCAAATACAGTAAAAGGCCCTACAAATTGACCTTCCTGTCAGTAGGTGACACTTGCTGGAAGGAATAAGCTGAAATGTCATTTTTGAGTCCTTTTACCAGCTTTACTTCCTCAGAAGAAGCACTCCAGTGCCCCAGGTGGTGAATGGGGCCCTGGAACTTCCAGGTGAGTCCTTATTCTCCACCCCAGCAGAGATGGGTGGGGGAGTGAGGTTGGGCATGGCTGAGTTGGGCAAGCCTGCCCTTGAGCTACACAAATGCTTTTAGGAGGCATCAAAAGTCGGCTCTCCAACTCTGGGCAAAGCTGTCAGTGAGAGGCTGAAGTGATCCCACTCAACTGGAAAGTCTGTATATGGAGGCGAGGCTGTCTGAGACCCTCAATATGGCAATCTGGAGCAGGTTTTCCTCCTTTTCACCCTCCCCAATTCTGTGGTTTCTCCCAGGCCTCTGCCAGCAGGCAGGACCTCAAGCCAGCTGGGCTCCCACATAACCATGATGCAGGCTGCCGGGTTCCCTGCCCAGGATCCTGGCCTGAACTGGGAGTGCAGCCCTCCTGTGGGAGGAGAGGTTTCCTGCAAGCATGATGCAGCTATAACACCCACTGCACTCTCCCACCAATCTGACCCTTCAGGCACCCATACCACCTGACACTAATTCACAAATATCCCCCCTGTGCCCCTGAGCAATGCAATCAAGACCTGGGTGTTTGGGATCTGGCCTGTGGCCCATCCCTTGGGCCCTGGAGATCAATCCCTGACCATGCCAGGAATAAGGATGTTGGTCTGGAGTCACTCATGGGGTGCCCAGGCTGGTTTGATGTCTCTTTGCCTCAAGGCATGCCACACTCTGATGGAGTCGCTGGGCAAGCAGAAGCAGGGAAGGCTGACAGGGAGGGAGCTCATAGTCTGGACACCTCTCAATCCACTGCAGGACCCCAAAAGGAAAGGTCTGAGCCCCATTCCCTGTGGAAGCCTCCATGTGGTGGCTCAATTGTCTCTCTCAGCAGCCGCAGGGATTGAGGGGGTGTTGGGGAAGGGGAGGAAAAGAGTCTGGGCAGAAGAAAGTCTGCACTCTGGTCATCTCTGACCATCTCTCAGGGAGGCAGTCCACCCAGCATGACTGGGCTCTGGAGTCATTGCAGATCACCTGGGACCCACTGGACCCCTGTGTCTGGGCCAAAGTTGGGAAATGTCTGTGTGCAGATGAGCAGGATGGAACCTGAGGAGTTGAAGCCCCCTAGGGAAGACAAAGGCTCCTAGGGAGTAGAGAAGCATTATGGCACTGGCCCTCCAGCTTGGGTCTGTAGGGCGGGAGGCACCCTGGGGCTGCTGGGAGCCTGATGCCCTGTCCATAAGAAGCTTCCTACACACAGGTAGCAGCAGTCTCTGGGCTGGTGTGAGCAGAAGGTCTCTCCAGTAGCTCGGGAGCCCACCAACATTCCAAGATTATGTGTGTGTGTGCACATGTATATGTGTAGATATATATGTACACACACACACACTTAAAAATCACTATAACCATATTTAGTGGCTTTATTTTTCCTATTTACAGTTGATGAAAATGATGCACATAGATTATACATATTGCTCACCATTACAGAGCTCATATGGCATGTAACTGAGATTTGAATCTAGGCAATTCCACTCTAGAGTCAAAGAGTTTCTAACCACTAACCATGGGATGTTTCCTTTCCCTGACCAGTCAAGTTAGCTTCAGTATGTGTGTGTACATAGGGAATAATGACAACAGCCTCCTTAATTCTTTCTCTATGCCACTATATTACAAACTCCTTATAAATGTGAGATTAAGAATTTAAAACTTGTCGGGCGCAGTGGCTCACGCCTGTAATCCTAGCACTCTGGGAGGCTGAGGCGGGCGGATCATTTGAGTTCAGGAGTTTGAGGCCAGCCTGAGCAAGAGCGAGACCTCGTCTCTACCAAAAACAGAAAGGAATTAATTGGCCAACTAAAATATATAGAAAAAATTAGCCTGGCATGGTGGTGCATGCCTGTAGTCCCAGCTACTCGGGAGGCTGAGGCAGAAGGATCACTGGAGCCCAGAAGTTTGAGGTTGCTGTGAGCTAGGCTGACGCCACGGCACTCTAGCCCGGGCAACAAGGTGAGACTGTCTCAAAAACAAAAAAACAGAATTTAAAACTTATTTGGCAAGGAACATCCACAAATAAAAAAAATAAATAAATAAAAAAGAATTTAACACTTCTATAGGATAATGCAGCTGATTAGCATTCAGGTATATAAATTGAGCCTTTTTGGACAGTCTGTATAGGAACCTCCATAAGCATCTAACAGCCCACACAAAGATAAATGCAATCTTCTGCAGTCTGGTAGTTTTCTCATGTTGAGTAAGCAGTGACATTGCTCCTGATATGTCTTTATGGATAAGACAGAGAAACTATAAAAGACTATACAATATGAAGGAGACAGCAGTGTGTCCTCCTTCATAATATGTGTTTGGATTTTACTTTATTCTTAAGTAACTTGTGTTCCTTAACTGTGCCTCCTGACAACCTTCACTCATCTTTAATACTGAAACAATGGGCTAAGTAGTAAAATGGTAACACTGGGGTTGGAAAAAGTATTCAGAATCTTTTCCAAGTTTGCAAACTGGCTGCTTTACAGACAGATATTGGTCAAGTATTAAGGCATAAAATCATAGCTGAGAAATTGTTTGAATTAGAATTTCCCGTGAAGAAAAAAAGGTGAGATATTGATGACAATGAAAAAAAATTCTTAAGAGTTTTAATTATGATTAACTGTGTTGTATTATGTAAAAGAGAAAGCTGCTCTTTTGAAAGTTGTCTCTTTTAAAGAATTAAAAACAAAACAACCAATAAATAAAAAGAAAATAAACCTTGACTTGTGAACTCTGTAATTTTTGAAAATTAATTGGACTTAAAACATTTTTATAATGTTATTCACAGAGCTATTGAACATGTTGCTCAGAGAACTGGGCTCAGTTTCTCTTTAGAATATTTTCCCCTCAAATAAAAATTTTACTGTCCTTTATTGAGCCATAAAACTGTCATTGGTGAAGGTGTACAAAAGATTTCCCTTTTGATAATTCTCCCTAAAAGATGGATGAGTGTGTGGATGGTATCTGGTCAATTAGACTATCCTATGTGGCTTAGAAGCTGAAATTTCAGTTTCACAATTTTCAGATGATTCACGATGCCTAAGAATATTAGATTGAATTGCTAAGGGCTCAAGGAAATTATAGTGTTAAATAATCAACTTTAAATTTGACAGATACATTTATGTAGGGAAATTTGCCTCCTTGCACTGGCACTAACTGGAATAAAGTGGCAGAAGTTAACACTCTGTATTTAATGGTATATGTCTGTAAGTCTAAGAAAAGAAATCAAAAGTGCAATGCCATGTTAGGTCTTAGAGAACGTGCCTAAAACTCATCATTTCTGAGCTAAGAAGGGAGAGACTATTCACTCCCACTCTAATACTCCAAAGTGTCTACAATAAAAGTTAATATGAATTTGAAGAAATACCTTTTCAAAAGTTCATCAAAAGTAATTGGCTCCCAAATCAATGAATGTGGACCTGGGAAATGAGAGCAGGGCAGTCTGACTGCCTTAATGGAGTATTGCCCAGACTGCTGAGCCCTCAAAAGAGGAGGCTGGCTAGACTCTGCCCCCAGTAGATGATGATGAGGCCAACTGCCAAACAGAATTCCACACCATACAACCTGCTAGTTAGAGTAATCCAGTTATCAAGAGACAGATAGATACTACTTTTATTGGAGGAATATTGTGACACCTATAAAATATGTCACTAGCAATACTTTATAGACTTTAAAATCTTCTACTCCATGAATTTAAGAGCTGAGTTCACAAAAATGGTGCTGTTTTGTTTTGTCTTACCACTTCACCCTTCCTGAATGTTCTTAGACATTGGTTATCTGCTGGCCAGTTTAGTGGGTGCAAGAGCTTGGTACCAACCAACCCCAAAATATCCCCCCAAAGTTCATCAGGTGTCTGGTTGTTTTGCAGGTCAATTTCTCAAGCATACCATCTCCTACTGGGGAATACTTGAGCACTGCCTTAGATTGAGTTCTGAAATCCACCCCTGGGAATTATCACTCATGGCTTTTTGTTTTGTAATTTTAGACTTTGGATCATGTTGAGTAGGTTTTTTTTTTTTTTTTTTTAATTTTCAGAGACTTTATTTATGGGCGTCCTTTGCATTCACTTTTGTCAGTTGTTCGTGGTTGCTACCAAAGTTGGCACTATTTAATATCATTTTCTCAGTGTAAAAATTTCTTGATCATGTTACAAATATGCCCAAATAAACAATTTTCCTTTTTTGGTATATTTGCTTGCCAGGAGGATTTTTGACAGCATTTTTTTTACTGATGCCCCATTCTAGGATATGGTATTAAAATCCAACACTCTTAGTTACCACAACTAGTAAATGCCCCAACTGCAACTATACATTGAGAGTTAGCTTACAAGTTTTTCCTCTTTTTTTCAGCCTCTGGTAATTTTTTCTTGTTCTCCTACAACCATGGTGTTGCATTAAGAAATGTTGCTGCATTTTTTCCAGCATTTATAAGTATCTTCTATCAGGAATTTTCTCACAGTATCTACCTTGTCATACTAATGGGAAAAAAAGTCGAGGTACTCTGTTTTTGGCTTATATAACAAACAAGAAATGCTAGTTTTTAACTTCCTTAGAGAAAACATATGGCTCTAAAAGGAGATAAGGATACAAATGTCAAAAACCTTGAGAAGAAGGATAGTTCTTTAGATTGGCTACCAATGTCATAAACTAATAAAGAGGCAACTAAAAATATCTAAAAAGGGTTTGTGTTACTTCCATCATATATTGGCTTCTGTAGCCAATAAAAATTTTCCTTTTTAAATTTGATGCTATTTTTAACCTCTGTAATATTTATAATTGTTTTATTTATTTCCATTTTTATAAATAAGAGTTTCATTACATAGTAATATAAAATAAAAACTTCAGATCACTTCTGTACAGCTGTTTTGGAGACACTCTATGAAGAAATAGTTTAAAGCCAAGAATTTTTGTTCAAGTATAAACACAAATTAAAATTAGAACATTCCTACCAAGCTTGTTTAAAGTAAGATATACATTATAATTATTGAAATGTTACAACTATTCCACTGCACATTGTCAAATACCTTCTCTAGATATACACTGCTTATGTAAGCACAGGATTAACTTGTCATCATTCTCTTCTGTTTGTGCCTAATGAACCAAAATTCTTCACTAGGATTGTTTAGTCTCTGATGGGCCAGTATGCCACATTCTCATTAAAAATCCATACTATTTTTATACTTTATCATATAAGGAATCTTCCTTAACTATTGAGGCCCTGAACATTTATGACTTAATTGAATTATAATTTATTATTCCAAATTTAAAAATATGTAACTGAAAAATAAAAGTATTCACATACCTCATCTTTCCTATTAGATTGTACATATCCTGAAGATCAGTATGAATAATTTATTTCTTTATAGCAATGTTTTGATTAACTAAGAATTTTAAATTTTATAAAATATGCTAGCTCATAGAAAAGTTAGAGGGTTCATAAAGTAAGCATAATCTGATATCAAAGCTGCAAACATTACTCTATATATCATTTATATTAATAATATCAATTGCTTCATGGCTTTTTTGCTAAGATCAAGTGTAGTATCTGTTCTTATCAATTTAATAATACCAATATAATATCAACTCTTATTTTCACCTGCTTCATCATATGTCTTTATTTACTTGTTATCTTCACCCATAACTCCAAGAGACCAGTTATTATCTGTTTTTTTTCTTTAATGTAAGCTACAGCTATTGATTTTGGTGAGTCAGAATTCATTTCTTTTCCTTAAATTAACTGTTCCCAATATTCATTTGGGAAGCCACATCTCACTTCCTCTTAGCGCATGCTTTTCCTATGAACAGCTCCATTTCCTGATTTAGGGATAAAGTTTTACAGGCTAGGACTGGGCAAATGAATGGATCTCATTAACCTGGCCACAAGAATTATATCTAGAGACATACTCCTGGCATAAATGGCATCAATCATAGTTAGTTAGTCTCAGTGTTGGCACTTGGTTGAAGCAAATGAGTAATAAGCATAATCTCTCTTCTGCTGGATTAAAATTGTGAAGATATGACATAGAATCTTCTTCAGCCATTGTGTCTGAAGCTTCTTTTTAAAAACGGAGAAAGCACAGACCAAAAAAAATGTAAGACAGCAAAAGGATAACATTTTATTATATTAATATATCCCATGCATTACAAAGTAACCTAAAATGCCAAAATTATTGAAAAATATGTAATAGAAGGAAATTAAAGTTATGTTAATATATGTAAAAGTTTTTAATTCAATTGATTATTAAATAAAAAGTGTATGTTTAAAAATTATGTTATCTTACCTTTTAAAATAACTTACTTGAATATATTTCTACAAATATGTCTAGATATAAAGATAGATGGAGAGAGAGAGAGCGAGAGCACACTCCCAATGCTGGTAGAGTTTGGGTAACATCTGCAGTCCAGTTGAATAGGGAAATAATACAACCCCTTCATATATCAAATTGTCTAAATATATCTACAGTTTTGAAAATTCTCTTACCCTTTGACTCTGGATAACTCTCTGTGCACAATAGTTTATTCAATGGGAAAGAATGTAGTAAATACATAAAAGCAGAGATTCCAGTGAGACTACTGATTCACATCCTGTATTAGTCTGTAAAGCCCTGTGACATTCAATTATTTATTTGACAGTCCTGCGCCTAGTTTCCTCCTTATTAAAGAAGGAATAAATGTTCCTGATCATAAGGCTGTTGTGAGTATTGTGAGATATTAATAATAAATGGAAAGGCTCAGCCATATTCTGCAAATACAGAAGGTCCCCAACTTACAATGGTTTGACTTACATTATTTTGACTTTATGATGGTGCTTAAGTGATACACATTCAGTAGAAACCATACATCAAATTCTGAATTTTGATCCTTTCCCTGGATAGCGATATGCAACATGATACCATCTTATGGTGCTGGGCAGCAACAGCCAGCCATTCTGTTTTTCACTTTCAGTGTAGTATTAAATAAATTACATGAGATATTCAACATTTTGTTATAAAATAGGTTTTGTGGTAGATGATTTTGTCTAACTGCAGGCTAATGTAAGTCTTCTAAACATGTTTAAGCTATGCTATGATGTTCCGTAGGTTAAGTGTATTAAATGTATTTTCAACTTATGATAGTTTCAACTTCTGATGGGTTTATTGGAGCATAACCCTATTTGTAAGTCAAGAAGCCTCTGCATTAACCATAATTATAATAATAATATTCATATTTAATGCCTATAAGATAAAATATCACACAATCTAAACCTCCATAAAGAAAAAAGGATGGGTAAATAAAAATATAGTATTTTATGCATCTTTCATATTGATATTTAAATACACTATGTAATAACAGACTAAAATTTATGATAAAATTATGAGTTTAAGCTGAGGTCAAATTTTGTATAGAGATCATAGGTGCAACTATAAATATAAATGTAAGTATAAATGCACTTCCTAGGCATATGGACAGAAGTAAATAAGTAAGAATATTTTGAGTGCCTTTTGGAGTGCCTTTTTTCCTTAATATTATGTAGTTTCAGTAACTGCATAAGGAGTAACAGCACCAGCTCTTGAATAGACTCCAACGCACTAGCTTAGTCACCTTGGGCAAGTTCCTTAAGCACTGTATGGCTCACTTTTTTATCTATAAAAGGGGATGCTGATAGTAACTATCTCACAGGGGCACTATGGGGATTACCAGGGTTGATGCATGGAAAGCATTTCATAACAATGCCTTGTATTAAATGACATGTACTTCTGAAATAAAATAGATGCATAAGGCACTTTATAGAAATAAATAAAAATTAAAATCATGCTTACTCTTTTTTTAAAATTATTTCTGCAAGTTAATTGTGTATATTTTCTTGGTAATATATCATGCCTTTGTATGAAATTTGCCTATTTTATTTTTTGCTAATTGCCAAGATAATTTTTTTCCTAGAAGAAAGGTCTAAATTTGAGACAAAAATAAAACTGTATTGAAAACTTAGAAATGAGGATATCATGCTGTGAATAAGGATACTTTACAAACACCATATGTCCACAGATGGACATGATATTTTCAAGAGTAAAGTGGTTTTTCCCTCTATAAAATGTTCAAAGTTATTAGTATTAATAAATGTAACAAAGTATAAATCATTTTTAAAGCTCTAGTGTGCTGTTTTATATTGTTGTGTAACCTTGTGACCCATTCAAAATGAACATGTAGGGAATCCATTTTAATAGCTTTTTCCTGTAGGCTTGAGGGATTCTATAGCTAGAACAAGTCCTAAACCAAATATGTAGTTGGGTACTTCCACTCGGTTAAAGATCTCCATGCCAGAAAGATTTGTGTTCAGTTGGCATCTCCTAGGAATACAAATGAACAAACAACACGGAAAGAGGTAAGAGAACAGAAATATTAGCTCAAAACTCTGCATTTCATAACAACGTGCAACATCATTTATGATATGTAACCTCAGCCAAAAATGACATGATGTTATAAATCACTAATTTCTCAATTTTGAAAAGGAAGTTGGAAATATGGGATAAGGTCATGCTCAGTTCAGGTCATGAAAACCAAAAAATGTGCAGGTTGGACTTTTTATAATGCTTTACCAAATCCCAGAGGCAGTTCAATATCATAGTTATTACTATTATTTTCCTCTTGGAAAAGAAAGGAAATGAAAACTTTTTTTTTGCCCGATTTTTGAGGCATTATAACATGGCCTGGAAGAGTTTTATTTTTAACTTAATACTTATAAAATTCTGGCTTATCCTTTATTTCATAAGCTAATACTTTAGCAAATAAATATTAATCTTTTATTAACATTCCCTATTCCCAATAATTCTTTTGTGTTTACTTACATTCATCATTCTAAATTTCTGCTTCCTAGATTTTATTTTAATCTTAAAGAATATTTTCTAAACAGTATTGAAATATACATATGTGTGAGTATACACATATATGTGTATATACAGTTTTTGAAGTTGAGATAATCTCAACTTCAAAAAAAACCTGGGGAATGAAACAGCTGTTTTGCACTGGACGGACTGCTTTTCAGTAGAATGAGAAATACATGTGCTTGCAAAGCCTTTTGTCATTATGCCAATGGGCCTTCTTTCACTCTCAATAAAACTTCTATTTCTCACACTTGATACAGGTAAAAATAATCACAAAAAGAACCACAGGTCATGAGATGAATTATCCAATGGAAGAAACAGAAAACACAAACTCCGTATGTGTTTCAGAGG
Organism: Lepilemur ruficaudatus; assembly: GCA_963574885.1. NCBI lineage: Eukaryota > Metazoa > Chordata > Mammalia > Primates > Lepilemuridae > Lepilemur > Lepilemur ruficaudatus. The sequence continues at coordinate 25,935 of CAUYRT010051980.1, read as the reverse complement.
GCGTTTAATTGCCTAGAAATGTCTCCCTGATTCTCCAAGTTTGGCACGCTATGGATTGAGGTTAGCTCCCTGTTATTGTCCCAGTTACAATTAATCTATCACCTGTATGTTTTGTATTCTAGTAAACAGCAGCAAACCTATCAAGTAAGATTATTTGACCTTTATTTTAGAATTTGTACTATATATCCAAGATAACTTTTGCCATATGGAATTCTTGCTGCACTTTCATACATTTACTCCACATTTATTGCCTATTTCCCATGCTTAAACCTTTTAAGCAATTGAAATAGGGCAATGGAATTGACATCCCATATCTGTAATGGAACTGATAGCCTAGTGAAAGAGACAGATAAATTAAAAATGCAATAGAATGAAACAAGAGCCTTCAAAAATGTATACAAAGAATGCAATGGGAGAAAGTGTGCCTCAGAAGCAGTAGTCAGAAAGATGGAGCGAAATACAGCATCTTTATTTATGACAAAAGCTAGGAGAGAAGACATGGCTTGGTAGCACTGCATCAGGGAATTACACTTATTTGCCCAGGTATAGACATAGCTGGAAAACCACAAACTTCCTCTATTGAGGTTACCCGGTAAAATTTATAGCATGAAGAAACTCCTGACCCTAAAAGAGGAAAGAGCTGAGCTAAGCTTGTCTGGTTCTATTTTGCTAAATCTCTAATCAGAAATCTTACTCTTTCACCCACAGAGAGAAATGGATAACTGGTGGGGAGAGAGCCTTGAAGTGTTATTGTAGTGAATTCTTCCACATGGAAACATGACAAGCTTTAGCATAAACAACAGTTTACCAAGGGGCTTGACCTTAAGAACTGAATGACTATAAGGCAGACACTCCCTGGGGACACTTGAGCCCTAACCCTAACCCCATTCCCTAAGTCTCATTACTTTAAGAACAAAGCAAAATTTGGGGGAAGCTTGGATCCTGACACCTCACCCTCACCAAATCACTTCCTAAATACAGCTTGAAATTAAATATCATATATGGGTTTTATAATGCTCAATATTATGGGATTTTTAGCAAATATTAAAAAATATTATTTGCCACAACAGAGTTCGTCAAAATAATTGAGGATCCATTATGTAACTTGAGTTTAAGAATGAAAGTATTGAACTGGAAAATAATTCTTATATAGTTTGCTTTATGAAAGAAATGTTTTAGTTCACTCACACTTCCAAAGAAAGTGATTTGACTATTTAAACAAGTATTAAGTATTTAAACAAGTCAGTTAATGATATCATCTTTAGGATTATAAAAGAATATTTGAGCTTAAGTTATATATTTTTGTCTCTCCCTCTATTTTTCCTTTATAAAAAGAAATCTAAGATACAGAATTTCAGTTGAGGTAATCATAAATCTTACGCTAAAATAAGGAACAAATGGAAAAAAACAATCAACATTTTTTCTCTTAATTTAGTTAATACTATGGATTTCCTGCCCTTCTAGTTTTAGAGTACATTTAAATAGAAATGTGCTTATTATTTCTTAGACTTATATTGTGTTCATAGTCTTTAATAAAATCTCAGGATAGTCTTACTCTGGTCAAGGCAGAGGGTCACAGATAGAGAGAGGCAGTTATCTTTTGCCATGTAGGTACCTTCTTATTTGATAACGATTACAGACTAGTATTGCTGGTTAACCTTACTTCTGTTTTGGGAAAATCCCTGGACAGTATAGAAAAACTGCCTCCTAAACAGAGATGGAGTGGAGAAAACAAAGAATGACTCAGACATGTCCAGCTTGGTGAGTTAGATCCTTTTATTAGAGGTTACTTACAAGGGCACCTGCTCCTGGGTGGCACAAGGAACTTCTTCCATAAAAGCTTGCTAGCAATACCCGCATATGCCCACCCTGTGGTGTTGCCTTAAATCCCTTCCTAATAATGACATAATGCTTTTACATTGTATTAATATCATTGTTCATTTGCAGTGAAACAAATCACCCGCAAACAGTACTATTATCGTGCGCCATCATAGAACCCATGTTCCGTTAATGATATTACAATTTTTCACTAGACAGGGATTTTAGTGTTACAATTAGCTAAAGTGTACTTCAGGATATTCAAAGCAGTTTTAAAACAGTCACTGCTGATCAGAGCCGGCTGCTCCATGGCAAAAAAACGCGGTAAGGCACCCAAGAAAGTGCTGGGCACTTTTCCCAGGCCCAGTAGTTATCTTGGTACTTGCTCAATCTATTTTGTAACAATTTGGCTAAGCACTGAAGGCTAGCAGAGTGTTTTCTGCTACGTGGTGTGGAACCTTCCTTTTTCCCTTCAACATCTGTCACAGCATCCCCTCTTTGGGGAGTGACTACTCATTTGCGTTTTGAAAAAAATCACCTGGAACACTTAAATTAAGATGAGGATACTTTGTTATTTAACTCTTAATTACCAGAGGGAGAGAAAGTTTAAATTTCATCTTCTGATAAAAACAATAGTAAATAAAAATCAATACCTTATTATAGAAATATTAATATAAACTTGTTAATACCAGTTATGTGTTAAAGCTTGCCCATCTCAAAGCCAAATAATTGGTCAACTAAATGCTTGCATTTTCTTTAAAATTAGAAAATACAAACTTGATTATTTAAAATATTTTTGACATGCTGATGATTATTAATCCCATGTGATACACAGCCTCAAATACACCTTTTTATTAAAAAAAATTAAAATAAGCATATCTGCTTTGGGGGTGTTCTTCCTTTTGACTTGCCATTATACTACTAAGCTGTGGGTTCACCGAGATTCTTGAATCTGTCAGTTTATATTTTGAAAATTTTTGGCCAGTATTTCCTCAAATATTTTTTATGCTCATCTTTTCTTTTGAGTACTGCAATTACTTATGTTACATATATTAGGATGCTTGCTGTTTGAATGAAATCGTCACCACTTCCTGGTGTTCTGCTCTTATTTTATTTAGTTTTTTAATCCTTTCTGTCTGTGTTTCATTTCGGATGTTTTCTTTTGTTAAGTCAACAGATCTAGTGTTGAGAGTATAATATCTATTATAATAGCTTACTCAAGTATAATGAATGCCTGACAAACCAAACATTCTTTTTTAAAAACTTGGAAATTTTCACTGAATAAATAATTCAATTTTAATACTGTTTTTTTACTTGTAAAAATAATTATTGAAAAAACATATAGTAACATTTATTGAATAACTATAGGGTATCATTTCAACAATATTCAAAAATATTGAATGATTATTATTGAGTGACTTCTATGCCAGTACTGTCTTGGGTACATTCAGGTACAGTACTGTAATCAGGTGATTCTCAGAGAAAATCTCGAGGATAGTTACTCTTCTCATTTAACAGGGAAAATATCAGGGTTAGGGCAAATAAACTATCATAGCACTGATAAACTCTACACTAAAAGTAGACTCTTATTTACTCAGATCCCTAAGTCCATGTTCTTTTACCCATGCATTATAACCTGGAGAGACTTGGAGAGACTTCTCTTCTAAAGGAAAATAATATAATTTTCTAGAGATGGAAGGTGAAACATTGACTTTGAAAACTTACATCAAATATCATAAAGTGAATTTTTATATAAGGAGCTAAAACATACTTTTACAACATAATTCTAGAAATTAAATGCTACTCAGCTTTTGGTATATGAACTAACATAACAGTAGAAATACTGTCCTAAAACTTCCAAATTAATATGAAAATATACTTCCTGAGGAAATCAAAGACCCCCAAATCCAGTTATCTTAAAACCTCGTAATAAAAAAAGTATCTAATTTTACATTCCATAATTTCTATCAGCAGATATTCTTATGTCTGACCTTATGTTAGTGATAAAAAATGAATCAATATCTTTTTAAATCAATTTTTCATTTGCCTACATTCCCTCTTTGAACCAGTAACATAACTATTCAGTTAACTGGGAACTAATGATTCAAAATATTTAGATGTTGTGTTGGTGTGGTAGAAATTGGTGTTCATTGGCTAAGAGGCGTTTTCCTTTACAATGGCAACAGTTGAGATTAGAAAAGCTAGGCAAACCTCTTGTTTCCAACTATACAAACAACAATAACATTGTGCAATTTTGAATATACCTCTTGGAAAAAAAATTGAATGATATCATGCACCAGCAGACACATTTCTTACTTACAATAATTATTTAGAGACCTGGAGTTACTTCTCTATTGAAATAATAGTTTCCTTTAGATTTTTCTTAAAAGGAGAGTTTCATATTTCTTAATACTTGTTATAACCACTACAAACAAAGGTAGACTTTAGGACAAGTACATGGGGAATACATTCAAATTAGAGGTTCTTTAACATTTATTATTTCACACTTAATTTTACACAGTTAAAATATTTAGATTTTCCGGTATGCATTATTCGCTGAGGATTTCATGGCATGCATTACACAAGTGGGAAGAAAGCCAAAATTATTTTTTTCAGGATTCCACATTCTTCCTCCCAATAATGAATTGTTAAAAAGTAAAAAAAAACCCCACAATCGTTCTCTTACTTTTTCCAGGCTTTTTATTCTAATATCTGTCATCATCCTTTCTTGTTTATTTTTTGGCTTAGTCAGAAAACTAGAAAAAAAAAAAAGCCCTGAGAAAGGTAAGAAAATATTTTTCTTGGATTACTTTTGCTTGAAATTGGATAGATATTTATTATATATAATGATATCGTATGTCAACTCAAATGGCTTACATGAGTACAAGCCATGAATGAGAAACCTTCAGTATAAGATATTGTTGGGATTTGTTAATTCACCTACATTGGATGGGCAAAAGATTACAACTGATTTTCAATTTCTGCCCTCAAAGGAGTGTCAAGGAGATATATTCACTTTTTTCCCCCAGAACAATAGTACAGCACTTTTTATTCCTAGCATCAGGAAATATTTGGAGATGGAGCAAATGTGGAATTGCATATTGAAAAGATTAGAAACTTTCAGTAGAACCTAGCTCAGAAACCAGCTGAGATTGGTCCCAATAAATATTCAAACCCAAGTGGCTATTTCAGTGCTAACAGCCCTGTAGCTCCTAAACCCAACATGCAGCATTATCTAACCAAAACCGAGCCAGTCACATCAGTCACACATCCCTGACTATTCTTGAGTGATTCAAAGCTAAGCATGTGAATCAAATTTAGCCAATCGGAAACCTCTACTTGTCCTTCTCTATTGGTAGTAATTTTAATACATGAGCTTTAGAAGTTATTCGTGACCATAGGTAAGTGTGGAAAATATGGAGTTCAGGGGCAAAACATAAAAAGGGATGAGATGAAGAGATTATGCACGGTACTGTTTCAGAACATGCCTATCCTTCCCAAGCTTTTGTGAAATATTCCAATATCTTTCCAATAATGCTCACCTTTACTCTCAGCAGTAGCAATATGACTTTTACTTATTTGATGGCATATGCATCCTGACTAATAAACAATAACAAATTCCCAATCTCTGGGACACTTAGTTACTTTGTTTAGATAACTAATTAATTCATTTCATAAATATTTATTAATCTTCTTCGAGAATGGAAATAAGAGAATATTTATAGTCATACATACCCTGATGCCTAAAAGTATTCTAAAAATAGTTAACTCTAAATGGTTATTAATCTTGAAACACATTCTATACCAAGTGAAACTACTATTATTATAAATTCAGTGAGGAAAGTAAAGAGAAAATATATTTTCTTTCTAGGAATTTCAAATTTGGATTAGTTGTGTCAGGCTTATTTTTAGAGATTTGATGATCTGAAAACAATTATGTTACCTTGTTATGGGTTACACATAAATATTAATTTATGCTTATAGTCTTTACCAATGCCAAACATACACCAGAAGTACTGAATTATTCTTTATCGATCATTGAATTGAAGGGTGCACTTAAATGAATATACATGTGTATCGTCTTATAAAATTAAGCCTATTTTAGGAAACAAAACAAACTTAATAATTTTACATAATTTAAAAAAATCTGTCTTAGCTAAAGTCCTTCATAGAAAGAATTTATTATTTAACAATAAAATTACAAAATTGCAGTTAAATCTTTTTTTCCAATTACGCTGCATTGAAAACTTACTTCTAGTACATTCTTAATATATTGAAAGAGACTAATACTAATTAAATATACATAGGAAATTATAAATTGAGCTCAACACAGGTTGACAGGATAGAGTTAAACTTACTGTGCTGAAATACTGACAATTGTTTCTATTTTTTGCGTTTTAGACCAGTCTGTGCTATATTTAACAGTGACATTTAATGTTTGGATTGACAATATTTTTTCTGGCTGTTGCATTTTTGCCCTGAAGTAGGACAAGGAAACAGGAACACATCACTCTCATCCTTTTCAGACAATTCCCTTGAAGCTTTATTTATATTGGTGTGGATTCAAAACTGCTTTCAACTTTTTAAGAATTGTCTTGTTCCAGTCTGACTTTTTGGTCTAAATTATTCTTTTTTCATTTACTTAGCTTTGTGCAAGGTCTGTTCTATAATCCTTTCTTTCTCCTTTGGAATTTATTTAATACTGATGATATATCTTATTCCACTTTAATAAATAAATAAACTTTATCTATCTAGGGACATAGCAAGTGGGTGGTATTCATGTAAGTACTTTCTTCAGCTCTCTCATATTGTAATAGAGGCTTGGTGTCTAGTTCCAGAAAGACATAGATTGATGGGTAAATTAATTCCTATTGCATTTATATAAAATAGGAGTGACACAAAAAGATGGGGGTGGGGGGTTAAAAGCTTTTAAAATTAGTTTCATTGTACTTATAGTTATAATTCAATTGCTCCAAATTTCAAGTTCTTCCATAAGCCAAATTAGGGTATTATGGTATGTGTTAAAGAAGTCACTAATATTCCAACCATCTCTTCTTCCAAACACTCTTGGTTATATTTCAGTTACCTTTCACTTGAATTTGTCTTAGCAGGGGCTAATGAAAATGATGTGTGGATGTGTGTCTCTCCTAGCTGGAAAGTTTAAGAGTCAGTAAGTGTCTTCCCATACTCTTTTCCCTCTCTTGTAGCTACTGGCAGTGGCCCGGAAAATGGCAATACCAGCCTGGTTCCTATAGCAAGGATGTTAACAACAATAGGAAGAACCCACAGCTAACAAAAACAGACACTGAGAATAAAGAAAAGTTAAATCACAATTCTTGCAGTCGTTAGTATTTGAGAGCTGTTTGATACTTCAGAAATGAGCCAGACTTTCCTGAAAGATACAACTATCTATACTTGAATGCCACAGAATTACCTATAATATCAATATTTAATATGTATCATCTATACTTATCATTAATATACTTACATTAGGTTATATTGTTTTATAACTCTCCATTGTCTTGTAGTTTTTAATTCATGATGCAACATTTAGTAAAATAATGAATCACTTTTACCTGATAGGGAGTACTTTAGCATAAAAGTATAACAAAGGCCATGGTGCCTTACCATACAGAATCATGACCTCATCAGTGTGATTATATGTTGCTTTGTTCAACTTTTTGTATATTTTTCTTCCTGGATCACTGTATTTAAATTTTCCTTTAGTCATTTAAATTAGTTAGCAATTATCATTTCAAATTTTTGCTTTCTTTCATTTTCTCTATTTTATTTTTCTGGGAATTTCATTGGATATACATTTTTAAAATCTCTTTTAACATTCTTTTAGTATTTTCTATCTCTTTGTCACTCTCTACTGATTATATTCTTTGAATATATAGTCTAGTTCTTTTTTTCCCTCTTTAGCTGTATCTATTTTGCTCTTTTATCCATCTGTTGACGTTTTATATTTCAAAATTACATTTTATTTTTAGAACTATATTTTTCAAAATTTGTTTTAAAATTCTATATATTTTGCTTGCTATTATTGTGTTTTAGCAATTTCAATAACTGCCATCCTAGAAGATAGATACACACACACACACATATACACATGCACACACATATATATTTAATTTTCTAGCATAAATACTTGCCTTGTAATGTATCTGGTAATATTTTACTGTAAATTAGTGTTATATCGTCATCTGGCAGATCCCTGTGAAACTAAACTGGCATAATTTTTGTCCAAATAAGATTTGCATGTGATTCAACTAGACAACAGGAGATATACCTGATTTGGGCACATTTTAGCTCTCCTCAAATTTCTTGTCATGATTCAAGAATATCAAGTTCAGAAACTTAAGCCCAAAGCTTAGTAACCGAATATCAGTGATGGTTGGGTTAACCAATCCCTGAAAAACTTCTCTCAGCCTAGATCTAGCATAGTTTTTCCTTTTAAATTTTTATTTAGGAGGAGTGTTCTTTAAGAACTCTCCTAATTTTTGTAAGACCAGTAATGCCTCAAAAAGTATGTCTTTTCAGCATCTAGTTCTTCTTAAGTGAATGGTCTTTTAGAGCATCCCATCCCCTCACCCCATAGTCTATGATTAGATCCCAGAATCTAAAGTTTTACTAGTTCCCTCCTCAGTGATTCTAGGGAAGATGGATCCTTGAAGAGCTTTTAAGAAATACTGCTATGAAAATGTAAGTAATTTATTTTGAAAGCCATTTAAAGGGTCTTAAGGAGACCAATAGCAGATTAAAATATTATATTTCAGAATGATCATTTTGGTATCACTCTATAAAGTAAAGAGATCATTTAGAAGAAAACAATTGGCTCTAAGTTCAGAGATAAACATTTTGAAGGCTTGTGCTAAGGTAGTAACAATATGGAAAGAGAGAATTGTGACTTAAAACTTACGTATAATTGGGGGGCTTAAACACTGTTAAGGTGTGAGAGATCAATAAATGAAAGAATCACATTTGAACCTTTGTTTTTTGCTTACCTTTATGGATCCTGGTTACATTATCTAAAGGTAGGGAAGTCAGAAATTTAGATGAATTTTCTTTGGGGGTTAGAGACAGTATAGGATTACTTTAGCTTTTAGTACTCTGAAACTGGTGTGAATCTCTGGGGATATTCAGGAAGCAATTGTATGTACAGGTTTGGGAGGGGAGATGTTGATATGGGTTTGCTATCTAAACTCTGAAGAAATTAGCATATATATGCTATTAGAATACATGAAAATAAATTAAATGGCTGAACAAGATTGCAAGGAGGGGAAGGAAAAGAGACAAAGAATATTAGAGTATATCAAATTAAAAACTGACATAGAAGTGGAAGTAGTAAATATTGCCATGCTGAATACATATCTAACCACAAAATAAACCATACTAAGGCAATGTTCTGTATTAGGTTTTATTTTTCCAGTTTTAGACAATCTGGAAACTAGTCTCTGAGTTTAGATAATGATTTACAGCAGCATTATCAGCCATTATTGTTTATCATAATAACTTGCAGAGCTTTGCAGAGATACACATTCTTGGACCTCATCCCTGGAGGCTTCTAATCAGAAGAGTTTTGATGCCTTGCCAGGTTTACAAATCACAATTTTATACTTATCCAGGCAATTTCACATGGAGCTAAGAATTAAAGGTTTAACTGATAATGACTTAATTTGTTCTATAAATAAATATATATATTGCTATTTCATTATTTTAATCTTTACATGCATTTATTTATAATTAATTGTGACTAGTATTTACCTATTACTTCTGAGATTTAATTCAAACATTCTATGCTTACAGTAAACTTAAAGAGAAACTTCTAAGAAATATTTTTTCTTCTCTGCCCCAATATAATGCTTTTAAATGTTTAGTGCTATATAGCTGAAGGAAAATATATTTTAAGATAAATACTAGAGAGAGAAAGAGAGATAGAACTGTGTTAATATACAGGAAGACTGGATTAGAATTCTTTATGCATATGTTTCATATTATGTATGTTATACTCAAGGGGCATTTTTCACTCAGAAATCCACTAGGTGGCATTACAAACTGTACCGTTTCAATAATGCATTGATTAAACACTTAATAAAATTGTGTTATAAAGCACCTGTTCATAATTTCTTTCAAATAATCTGAGCTAGGGTTTGTAGCTTTATTTTAGATGGTAATAATTTAAGACTTGCATTAAAATTGAAATTTATCAGAAGTTTTATTGAAAATCTATAAAGTTGCTTAAGTATGTATTCAACAATGAAGGATATAGTTTGGGGGACATTCTTTTAATGTTATATTCTTAGTCTCCTGAGATACCTTTAAATTCTCATAGGCTTTATATTTCAAAATCCCACCTGTGTTTAATGGATATTGTCTGAATAAGGAAATAAAAACAATGAAAATAGCTTATATAGCAAAACCTTGAGAACACTTACTAATGAAAGTTGGCATGTATAACTTGAGGCTAATGTGATGCAGGAAAATATTTTTTCTCATTTCTACTTAAAATTGTTAGACAGTCAGATTGAGTCTGTTTAAAACCATAAGATTAAACTTTCGAATCACCTGAGAAATCATTTTAGTCAGATATTCAATTGAAATAATCCCTTGTTCTTGATAGGATTGAATTTTGGTTTAGGATTTTGATACAGAGATTATTTGTGTAATACTTCCCCAATCTGAGGAATGAAAATGCAGCTTTTTGGAAATGATTAGAAAAAGAAAGTAGAGGATTTTTGGAAGAGATGCAAGATGTAAAGTGGATAGAAAAGCAGGAATATTTGTTTGTGAAATATGGCCTTTTGAAATAATGGAAGCTGCAGAATTGTACTTCCATACCTTGCAAATGCATTTCTGCATCTGTGAGGGAGGTGGGAATTGGGATGAAAAGAACAAGTCAAGTACCAGCTATGTTTGCTGGCAAGAATTCCATTTGAAAAGAGTTAAATTGAAATCAGCTACTGTGCTGGGGAAGTGGTTTTAGAAATGCCACAGGGTATACATTAAAATGTTTTACTTAGTTATGCAAGAATATGTGAGTTATAAATGGTACCTAAATTTTTCCTGTCTGATATGGTCGAAAAATCTGTATTTCTTGATTATGAAAAAGAATACAAGGTTAGTGTCAATCTTATGTTTAAACAATGCCTTCATACAGTAAAATTAATTAACTTACTCCCAGTTTAATAGCATTCTCCTGGACCCAAGTGGAACATGAAAAATTGTAAGAGAGTATTGGGATGTGTGGATGAGTGGTTGATGGTCAATATTTGTTTTGCTAAGAAATGTGATAGAAGAGAGATGATAATTAGATTAATGTGGTCAAATTGTAAGATAAGTAGTAATATAAGGAGATTCACTTAATGGGATAAAATAAGAAACGTCATGCATCTGCGTTTTTCAATGATGGGGTAAATCCATTTCAACTTAAATCAAAACGTGAGTGCTACCTTTCTGGTTAAAATATGCCAAAAAATGGAAAAAAGTAACTGAGGGTTAAAATACAAACTGTGAAGACAAATTTGAAGATAATAAAATACTCATGGCAAAGAAAAATATTATACTATCACTTGGATAGAGAAACAAAAATCATTTCCCCAAAAAGAAAAGAAAAGCAAGAAAAATTAAAAAAATACTTTCCGAATGTATTAATTAGGATACATATATGGTTGTGTGTATATATATGTATCATATATATTTAAATAGATAATATTTTCTGTAACTAAATATCTCATCTATCTGCCATTGTGGCCACCAGACCTCTTCTTTCATCAGTGTTCCTGTTTTAGCTAACTCTTTTAGTATATTTGTTCGAGCCAAAACCTTTGCGCTATTTCTTTACTTTTTTTTTTTACACCACGTATTTAGTCTGTCTGCAATGGTTGATCCTGTCTTCAAACTATATTTAGAATCCAGTCACATCTTATTACTTGTACTGTTACCACTATGATCCCAGTGGTCAATATCTCTCATGATGTTTACAGTTTTATCCTCCTAACAATATTCCTGTTCTCACCACTGCACCTCCCCAGTATACAAGAGAGCAGCTTAAGCGAGACTGATAAAGACTCCTCTCAACACTCCAGTGACTTCCTGTCTCATTCAGAGCAAAAGCCAAAGTCATTTTAAGGGTCTCAAAATGACTCAGTCCTCCTCCTTTTCTCTCTCTCTCTCTCTCTCTCTCTCTGTCTCTCTCTTCCTCTGTTTCTCTCTCTCTCTCTCCCTCTCTCTCTCTCTCTCTCACACACACACACACATAAACACATCCACCCCTCTTCTGACCCTATCTCCTAATTGTATGCTTCTTTCTTTAATAAAATGGACAAACCTTTGTTAACACTAACCAGAAGTAAAAATAAAATAGAAAAGAAAATAAAGTATTCATATCTGAATACAAACAATACTAGGATTTTTTTAAGAACATAGTCAACTTTATGACGAGTAATTTGAAAACTTGGAGGAAACTGGTAAATCTCTTGTAAAATTAAATGCATAAAAACTGACAATACATCTTGTTTGGGATTTGACATGTAAGGAGCTTGGACGTCACCTCTCTACCCTAAGAACAAGTGAAAAGCTGAATAAACCAAAAAAATAGACAACTCTTTATAGATCTATCAGAGAAATAAAGTCACTAGGCAAACAAAATTAAAGAGACAGATGGGTACAGAGAATCACAACTTACCAAAGCAGAAACCCCCAAGCAAACAGCTCCCCTGGAATCAGTACCAGTAGGAAAATCCAGAGTATAATTAACAAATTACCGGTAGCTTAGTGAAGATAAGTCTGAGTTAAAAACTGTTGAGTTTTACCTCCTGGAGATCTTCAAAATCTTCACAGTGAATATCTAAGAATAATCCCTTCAGGTTTCCAGCAGGAGGAGGGGAAAATAACCATTGTGGAACATCTAGAACCACCTGTTCTTCCTAACAAGGCCTGTCCTCAAGAAAAACTATTTTACCAGAGCCTAACCTACTGGAGTTTTATCAGAGTCTAACCAACCAGGGGGAAGCTGGCCTTTTATTTGGGGAAGGGAAATACTCAATTCCAGCCCCCTGAAGCCATCCTGTCCCTCCTAAGTTGGGGGAAAACCTGAGAGGCAGTTGTAATATTCAGAGCCCAGGGATAGAAGCTCACTAAAACACAAAATCTCATCATAAAACAGTAGAATCCTTCCCCTTTCCTCATACCTTACCACTGTATCACTAAAGGCATATTTAGAGTTCCTCTTACCCAGTTGCTGTGATCAACTGTCAACAAAAAATTACAAGGCATACTAAAGGAAAAAAAAAAAAACAACACAGTTTAAAGAGACAGAGCTAGCAACAGGACCACACTGAGATGTGACAGAGATTTTGGAATTATGAGACTGTGCAAAACCTGATGGATAATTGTAATCAAAGAGATAGACATCCCAGGAAGGGATCAAAGAGAAAGGCTGAGAATCATGAACAGCATAATGGAAATGAAGAGTGTCTTTGATGGGCTCATTAATAGACTGGGCAAGGCTGAAGAAAGAATCTCTGAATTTGAGGATATTTCCAAAACTGAAAACAAAGAGGAAAAAAAAAAGACTTGAAAAAATGAAACAGACTATCCAAGAATTGTGAGAAAACTTCAAAAAGTGTAACTATGCATAATGAGAATATGAGAAGAAGAAAGGATCATAAACAATATTTGAGGCAATAATGACTAAGAATTTCTCCCTAATTAATATTAGATATGAAGTGATATATCTAAAAAGCTCAAAGAATACCACACAGTGCAACACCAAAAATATTACACATGGAAATATTATATTCAAAGTTCAGAAAATAAGAGATAAAGAAAAAAAATCATGAAAAAAGATGCGGGGGGGGGATACATAACCTGTTGACCTATTGAGGTATAAAAGAAAAAGAATTACATTTGTTTTACAACAGAAGCCATTTAAGCAAGAAGAGAGTGAAGTGGAATATTTGAAGTATTGTGAGAAAAAACAAATAAACAAAAAAACCCACCAATCTAGAATTCTTTATTATTATTAAAAAGTGAATGAGATACTTCAGTTAGAAGAATGGTCTCCAGTTCAATCCAGGTTTTTTACAAAAGATGCTAGGTCACCTTGTTTTATGGCTGAGTAGTACTCCATGGTATACATATGCCACATTTCCTTAATCCACTCATATACTGATGGGCACTTTGGGTTGTTCCACATCTTTAAGGGAAGTATCATAAGATTAGAAAAACAAACACCACATGTACTCAATACTAAATTGGAACTAACTGACCAACATTTATGTGCACATATAGAAGTAAAACTCAATGGAAATCAAGTGGGAGGGGGCAGTGGGGGATGGGTAAATTCACACCTAATGGGTACAATGCACACTATCTGGGTGAAAGGCACACTTACAGCTTTGGCTAAAACTGTACAAAAGCAAATTATGTAACCAAAACATGTGTACCCCCATAATACTCTGAAATTTTTAAAAAAGTGAAAGAGAAATAAAAACTTTCTCATATCAACAAAAATTAAGAGAATTTGTGGCCTAAGAAGGAAAATATTATAGGATAGAAACTCAGATTCACATTAAAAAGAACATCAAATAAAGTGAAAATAAAACAATTTTTTAAAATTCATATTTGATCTAATAATTAATGGTTTTGTTATCAGCAAGGAGACAGGAGTTGTAGCTCAAATCTTTCTCCCCAGTTAGGGATCTGGGGCAAGTTTTAAGGGGTTGGAGGGCAAGGGAAAGTGTTAGGAACGTTGGCTTCACAGAGTCTGACGGGAGGGCTTCAAATTTAAGCATTTTTGCTAAAGTTATGTTGAGGTGAAGTTTAGTTCTGGATTTTCCAGGTAAATGGGGCCCTTGGTTTTTTTTTTTTAATTTCAGAAATGAAATTTATTTATTGAAGAGACTTTTATTTTCCAATTGGGTATTCTTGGTGTTCTTGTCCAAGAATAGTTGATCACATATGTGTAGGTTTATTTCTGGGCCCTCTATTCTGTCCTATTGGTCTATGTATCTGCTTTGATGTCAGTATAATACCATTTTAATTATTATAGAATTGCACTATACTTTGAAATCAGGGATTTTGATGTTTGCAGCATTGTTCTTTTTGCTCAGAAGAAAAATAATTATTTCTCTGTTCCCAAAACTAATTACTGGTTTGCCTAAGAAAAGCTGAATGAGTGTGGTGGTACCTAGGAACCCGGCTTTGCTAGTGTTAGCACTTGACCTTCTATGAAGACAAGCAGATCCCTGACATAAACAAATATTAGTTATTAGTATGTAAAGTGTTCTTTATAGTAGCTAAATCTTGTTTGTAGATAGTATGGCACAGATATGCTGCATCTGGATTTCAGGGAAACCCTTTCTTCATTGTATAGTTTAATCTAAACTGGAAAGTTTCCAGATGATTATAATTAGTATTGTTTCAACTAACTTTTTCTTTAATCAAGTAATAATGTTAATTCACTTGAGAAATATCCGTTGGTAGCACAGCATCAGTGAATGTTCTTTCTACTTCCAAAGGTAAATAAAACTTAAAGTATAACTATAACATATATGTTCACATGTACACATACATATAATAATTACTGAAACTAAAGTTTCATAAAATAATACTTATCCATATTATGCTTAATGCATTCATATCTTCAATTTCATTTATTCAATTATGCCACCAAATTAATTTTACAACCCCACTACTGGGTCATGATATTCTAATTCACTATCTCAGTTTCAGAAACACTGCCCTAGATGTAATTAAATTAGTAATTTTGGTAGTGAAGCAATTCTAAGCATATGGAGTTATGGGACAAGAAAGCAAATGTTATGCTTATAATGAAAGGGTAATGAGTTGAGAAATAAAGCCAGAAAAAGAGGCATTGTATGTGTGTGTGTGTGTATGTGTATGCATGTTTTCCTCTTATCTCTCTTTTCTTTACTGCTTCCTGATAGATCCTTGAAACAAACAAACAAACAAAAAAAAACCCATGACATATGGGTAAGTTTCACTTTAGCCTAAGCATAGGAAAGACAAACCTGGTTGAGTCTGTTAATAATGTAGTATAGTGGGGGAAAAAGTGTAATCATTGAAAATTATATATACAAAAAATATTGCTGAAAGAGTAATAAGTATAAAGTCTCAGTCTAGCCTCTTTAACTCTGTAGCTCATCACTTGAAAAGAGGTTTAGAAAAAAAATTGTGATAAATATGGATATTTAAAAAAAAATCAATTCCCGGAAAACCTGAAGAAATCACCTTAGAGTTGGTAATACTTAAGGAGAGGTTGTCAAATAATCAAATATGGCTGCTCTAAATAAAGTTTTTTAGAATTGTGCCTTGAGAAAATTATTTTTAGATTATGGTTGCAAAAGAAATTCTCCAGAAATCCTCCTTGTATAACTATCTTTAGGATATTGGCAAATGGTGAAATAATCTTCTCTGTCCACTTAGTCCCAGGAGTAGATTTTATAATGCCATCTCCAGTTCTGCTGTTTAAATCTTTAGAAATAACTTTGTCAATCATTGGAAACCCAGAAGAGGCAGAGGACATAATGTTGTCAAATTTAGACATGATATATACACAGTCTAAATGTATTTTTGTGGAAAAATATAAACACCAGGACATAATGTGTTATCATTACTAGAAGTTAAAATAAGAAAATAATTGTTATCACATGAGTGTGGTTCCTTAAAACCAATGAAAAGAGGTCAACTTTGTCCCTACTCACTTTTTTCCCTTCTCATCTCTTTCAATATGGCAAGAAAAGAACCCCAGAAATAAAGTTTATCTTTTACAAATCCAAATTTCTTGAAAGTAGAGGATTTAAGTAGCAGAAATACTTTAAATATAGATTACTATTCTAATACATTTTGGAAGAAAAAACTTGTTCCCTGGAAATTTCATTCCAAGGAAAATGCCTCAGAGCAGTGCAAAGGCAGAGAAAGCCACATGCAAAATGTGGTATGATTCAGCACAAGTTGCCAAGTCTTGATGTGCCAGCCCAAGCCTTTCTGATAATCACTGTGCCCCCCTCAAGAACTTAATGGGAAAGAAACAAACGTTAGATTAAAAAAATGTCATTTTCTCTCATACCTTGTGTGGTCCTTTATCTAACCACATCACAGGCCTTAGCTCCTACTTAGTTCTGAGAATTCAGTGTGAGACTGGGTGACCAAGGTGATTTAATATGTAGTCAATCTGTTATCAACTATTTAATATGTAGCCAGCCACTCATCAGCCACAATCAGTCACCATGATGGATATTCTTATGCCCTTACTTCATGCCTAAAATAATAACATTAGCTATACCTTGATTATTTATATATATATAATGCTGTAAGATTCCTCTCTAATGACTTAAATTTACACTTTCTTCTCTCTCTCTGTCTCTCAAATTGTTCCATTGTGTCCTTGATATTTCTTGATTCATAAATACTATACTTTTTGCCCTTTACCACCAGTAGGCTCTCCTTTAAAGATATCTGTTTCTTATAGTCTACACATTATTTCATCCTCAACCCAAAGGCAGCATCCAGAAAATGTTTTTTCCTACAATAAAACTCTTTCTTCTTTGAGGCTTATTCCACTTAGTTTTACTACTTTCTATTCCTCCTATCTTTTCTCAAGCCATCTAATACTGTAATCCACCCTTGTATTTTTTTTCCCTAAACACCAGTTTTTTTCACAGCTCTTTCAGTCCAAAGTCCATCCCTTTATCTATGCTTATTAAGATCTCCTGAGTATCACATCCTACTTTTTTCCTTTTTCACAATCCTTAAACAAAAAAATAACAACAACCCTGGACTCATATAAACCCTGGTTCGGTGTTTACATCAAAGCTGGTGATCATTGCTAGGAAAAAGAAAAACAACAACAACAACAACAACAGATTTTTGGCCACAGATTTTGACAACAGAGCAAAATCATAACAAATTTCATCATAACAAATTGACTTTTCAATACTACCTGTGAACCCCACACCATCTCAATACTCTGTTGAGTCAGACATACTTTGCAATGAATCTTTTCTAAACATTTTAATTCTCCACCCAAACACTCTCTCAATAGAAAACATTTCCTCTTAACAAAGATATTTAGGTGTTGAACAGTACAGGTGTCCTTTCTTTGTGAGAATCTTAATTTTTAAATGCACATTGGCTTATTAATGATAATCTTGTTTGTGTTGTAAGTGGTGATGGTAACTTTTTGTTTTGAAATAGTATATTTTATGTGACACAATTTAAAGACGTCATTATGGAAAACAGTCTGGAGGATTATTAAAAACACAAAGATAGAACTACTATATGACCCAGCAATCCCACCACTGAGTATTTATTCAAACAAAAGGAATTCAGTGTATCAAAGGAGTATATGTGCCCCGATGTTTGTTTTAACACTATTCATAATAGCCAAGATGTACAATCAAACAGAGTGGCTATCAACAGATGAATAGATAAAGAAATTATGGTATATACATACAATCGAATACTATTCAACAATAGAAAGTCCGTCCCTATCAATAATTGATTTAAATGTGTATGGATTACACCCCTCAACCAAAAGACATACAGTGGAAATGGATTAAAAAAATCCAAGATCCAGCTATATGCTATCTACAAGAGACTAACTTTAAATATAAGGACATATATAGGCTAAAAATAAAAAGAAGAAAAAGATATTTCATGCAAATGGTAACCAAAAGAGAGCAGGCAGGAAGCCAGATATAAACTTTAAGTAAAAGAACTGCCAAAAAAGTCTAAAAAGGACATTATATAATGGAAAAAGTGTCAGTAAACCAGGAATAAATAAAAATTATAAATATATATGCACCTAACCACAGAGTACTCAAATATATAAGCAAAACTTGACAGAATTGAAGGGATTAATAGTAACAAAATATTAGTAGGAGATTTAAAAACCTCACTGCCAATAATGGATAGATCAATCAAGCAGAAGATCATTATGGAAACAGAAGACTTGAACAACACTATAGAATAATTGAGATTAACAGACATTTATAATATTCTACTCAACAACAGCAGAATACACATTATTCTCAAGCACACACAGAACATTCTCCAGGAAAGATCACATGTTAGGCCACAAAACAAGTGAAAAAACATAAGAAGACAGAAGTCATATCGTGTCTTTTCCAATCACAGTGGAATGAAATTAGGAATCACTAACAAAGAAAAAGTGGAAAATTCACAGATGTGTGGAAGTTAGCATGCTCTCGAACAACCAATAAGGAAAGTTACCAAACAAATTAGAAAATGTCTTGACACAAATTGGAAAAAGACCTAATACACCAAAACTTATGGGATGCAGCAAAAGCAGGATTAATAGTGAAATATATCATAATAAACTCCAACATTAACAAAAAAGAGAGATCACACATACTGTATACCTCAAAGAACATTAAAAGAAGGGTAAAACTAAACCAAGTTAGAAGAGGGAAGGAAATAAGAAGGAATACTTCAAAACTAATTGTATAAGACCAGCACCACCCTGATACCAAACTCAGACAAAGATAATACAAGAAAACTGCAAACGAATATCCCAGGTGACTACTGATATAGAAATTCTCAACAAAATACTAGCAAACCATATTCAACACATTAAAAGATTATACACCATGACCCAGTGACATTTATTTCTGGAATGCAAAGATGGTTCAACAAATGAAAATTCATCAATGTAATATACCACTTTAATAGAATGAAGGGCAAATAGCCATGATTATTTTAATTGATACAAAATATGCATTTTATAAAATCCAACATATTTTCATAATAAAAACAGTACAAAAAGAAAACACACAGAAATTACCACAATATAATCACACTATACATGAAAAGCCCACACTAATATCACATGCAATGGTGAAAAGCAAAAGCTTTTTCTTTAAGATCAGATGTAATATAAGGATTTCCTCTCTCACTACTTCTACTCAACAGAGGACTGAGTACTGGAAGTCCTAGCCAGACCAATTAGGCAAGAAAAAAAATATTTGAATTGAAATAGAAGTAAAAATATTTGCTGATTCTCATGGTGTTATTAATAATATTCCCAATATGAATGTGTTGTGTTGTTACTGAACATGGAGTTGGAACAAAATCTCTCTCAAAGGGAAATAAATACATGCTGACTCCAGCACTCCACTCTGAGACCTAAAATATGCATATATTCTTTAGTCAATATTCATTCAAAGCACTCTCCTATTCTTTAATCAGAATTAATTTCTAGGATAGGCAACTATCTCTGTATGTGACAGAAGAAGACAGACTTCAAATTTATAAACCATATTCTGGTGACCATTGAGCAATGCATGTATTAGGGGCACTGAACTATCTCACAGTAAAATTTTCAAATATAACACTTGGCTCCCCAGAAACTGAACAATAGCCTACTGTTTACCAGAAGATTTACTGATATCATCAAAAGTCAATTAACACATATTTTGTATGTTGTGTATATTATATGATGTACTCTTGCAATAAAATAAGCTAGAGAAAAATATTATTTAAAAAATCATAAGGAAGAGAAAATTCTATTATACTGTAATGTAATTATTGATACTGTAAATTTATGTTATGTTTATGAGATGAATCACCTGTCTGAAATGGCAGGCAACTTCAGCTCCAGACTTGAATCTATGGTACATATCTAGCAATTCAACTTTTTTTTGTAATGTCATGACTTTTCTCTGCTTCTTGGAAGCATTTCCAGCATCACTATGTGGGTTTCATAGTGTTATTCGAGGTGTACAGTATGGCACTACATGTGATGAAAAATATGCAAGAACCATGAAAGATCACTTTTTACTGTGATACGCAGTTTATGGGAGAGATGATCCGCTCATGCAGAGATGATTAGCATCACATGACATTTTAAGTGGATACTCATAAAACTTGAGCTTAACAGGAGGTGGCCACAAAATTATTACAGTTAATTTTATGCAGTTATAATTTAATACTGTATTTTTACATTTGTTTACATTTCTCTTAGCTGCTAATAGTGCCATGTATGGTGAGAAAGTGTTTGCATGCATGCTTTGGTAAACTTTAACTTTTTATTATAGAATTGTTTATGTTTTATGGGGGTAAATAATAAAGTAGAGTAGTACCTACCATACCTAACCTTTTTTATTTTTTTCAATATTTCTAGGCTATGAGGTTTGTCTGCAAGTTTTTTCAAATTATCACAAATCTCCAAAATAAAAATGCCCATGTAAGTTGACCCATAATTCAAATCCATGATGTTCAAGGTTCAACTGCATTTTGTTAGCCACATTAATTAATTTCCTCCTGTTTTAAGGACAACTTGCATCTTGTTTTAAGGGATGGTTTTTAAAAGTCACATTACTCCCATTAAAAATGCTTAAACCCAGTGAAAGAACATTTTGTTATAATACTGTGGATTTTTCTAAATGCATGATGTGTTTACTTATTATCACCTGAGCTCAGAATGATAACAATTATAGTAAAAAATATGTTGTAGTCTGAATTTTTTAAACTTTTGACACCAAATGCTATTGATTCCATTTTTTAAAATTTAGTTTTCACTATGTGATTACTTACCAGTAGATTCAGTTATCGAAATACATATACATTATATTTGCCAAAAGTTTCTGGTAGAGATTCTAGAAAA
Organism: Lepilemur ruficaudatus; assembly: GCA_963574885.1. Lineage (NCBI taxonomy): Eukaryota > Metazoa > Chordata > Mammalia > Primates > Lepilemuridae > Lepilemur > Lepilemur ruficaudatus. Next base: position 4,466 of record CAUYRT010051980.1, on the reverse strand, counting down.
AGTGTGTTCAACATTTGATGCTGTTGAGATTTTTCTAAAAACTGACAAATTAAACATTTTTCATTGTTTTTCTCAGATTTTGTTTGTTTGTTTTCCTATCCAAAATTCTATTCTCTCTCCTATCTCCAACCAAACACTCCACCCATTCTTATGGTTTCCCAAAACTCTTCTAAGCATATATTTGGTGAGTCTGTGTGTGTGTGTCTTCCCTCCTGTTTATAGATCTTGGAATAGTTCCATTTCCCCTTTTATGGACAGGCACATTCTTGGTTTTCCAAAACAAAAGGATGCAATTGCTGAATAATGAGATAAAAAGATTATAAGGTAGAGAAAACAGATGCAAAAAATAGATGTCTTAGTGAAAATAGAAGGCATTTTCTATTCTAAATGGTGACTATAAGAAGCTGCTTTCAATTGCCCTGTCAGTGTTGGAATTTTGTCATGATTTCAGCCAAGTTACTGTGTACTATAGAGATCTGCCAAATTATTTAAAAAGATAATTTTACTCATATAAGATTTACATAAATTTTAATGTTTATATTATGAATTCCCTGTAACTTTTTTTTTATACTTTTGGAATACAGGTAGCAGTATAAAATCATTTTTATATGACATTAAATTTTGTTAGAAAATAGTTGTACTTTTTATTTTAATAAAATCTAATGTAATTTGTTTATTAAAAATGTCTAATATCTTTTAAATAGTTCTTTTTAGAGTCATATATGCATCCTTGTTAAAATGCTACTAGACACTGTTTTAATTGTTATTTTGTATGTAAGTATATATGTGTGTGTTCATATGTATGTCCACATGTGTCTGTGAATAGGAACTCATTTATCACTGAATTTTGTCCTGAATTAAGGCCTGCTTTCAGATGAATAAATGAGGTACAATGATAGTAAGTCACCCATGTAAAATCATATAGGCCATAAGTGATAAACCTGAGATTCAAGCTCAAGCAACCTGGATTTTAGCCTGGGATCTTAAAAATTAGCCTATCATGCACTCCATCTCTATTAACAAATCATCAGACAGGATACTGAAAGTATGTGATATGCTGGCAATTAAATGGGTTTTAAGAAAGCTTGACTCAATACTTTTCAAACCATGAAGTCTTTAGTTCTTTTAATTTTTTTAACCTTCATTTCTTTGCATTTCTGCTTATTTATTGTTCTCTATAATTGTCTTTTTCAAGAGCATAGGTGCACATTGTTTTCTATAATTGTCTTTTCAAACACATGTGGCTTATATAAGCCACAAACATGTCTTAATCTAACATACATTAGTGTAATATATTTATTAACATACTTTATAATTAAATCAATAATCAATATGATTATATATGATATAGACACATATTATAATTGTGTTATTACTATTTGCATAAGCTAGAGTTGACTTTCTCTATTTGTCAAAACTGAAAGAATGCTAAATAATGCAATATAATCCATTACTAATACCATATTAATTTTTCCTGAATTCAACAGTCATTTTAACTCCATTTTGCTATAAAGCTTCAAGCATTTATTTTTTTATGTTTGCATTTCTCTCACTTTCTTTCTTCCTCTGACTTTATTTTTTTCTCTCTTTCAATCTCTGTTTCCACATTTCTTTAGTTATGTAAGAGATTAATTTTTTGATAAAATTAGAAAATATAAAAATGATAAAATATATCTCATTAATTCCACAATTCATAAATAAAAATTGCTAAACCTTTTTCTCTATACACATGTAGATTTTCTATTTTGTGCAATATACCTTTTCAAAAACATAATTGCAAATTATGTGTAATCTGCAATGTTTTTCACTTGGTGATATATCATAAATATTGTTCCACTGTACAAAGTAAACACTTCAAACATCATTCTAATGATTATATAGTGTGGTCTCATACGGATAGAACAGTTAGTTGACCAAATTTCTTTGTGTTGCACATTTGGCTTTTTTCCCCCAAGTTTTCACTATTATAAATAATGCCATGTTAACTATTGATTTGTAAAAATGTGCTTGAACAATTCTTTGATTGTTTTCTAAGAATAAAGTTTTTAAAAGTGAATTAAGTCAAATTTTTTGCATAATTTAAGAACCCTTACTCTATATTGAGTCATTGTTCTTCTTAAATTTGTCTCAACTTATGTTGATATTCAGCAATATGGAATTATATTCATTATTGTCTGTGAATTTAAGTGAAGGCTATGTTTTTTAGGTTTATGAAACATTTATCATATTTTTTTCTTTTTTAACATATTCCATTTCTTTTAGTGTATACATGTATATATGCACACATACATATAATATGCTTATATATGTGCATATATACATGTACATATAATACACATATATATGTGCATATACACATAGTCATATAAAATATACATATATACAGATACACATGGTTGTAGTTAAAAGAAACTTGGAAGGATGTTAAATTTCTCAGTGTAAAAATAGCTTGGCATTTGATTTTTTTATTGTGTTTATTAGGCAATGGGTATAGGGTACTAACATAATTTTATGAAGGTTATTTATAAAATATACCTTAAAATTTTCTCATTTGGCACCAAGTTTAGAAATACCTTAAAGTATTTTTTAAAAATTCAATACTTTTCCACGTTAACAACTATCAACACATTAAGTATAGAAGGAATTCTTGTCAACACAATAAAGGTCATATGATACAAGCCCATAGCTAAAATTGTGTTCAATGATGAAAATCTGAAAGCTTTTCTCTACAATCAGGAACAAGGTAAGGATGCCCACTTTTGCCACTTGTGTTCAACATAGTACTACAGGTTCTATCCAGAGAAATTAGGAAAGAAAAAATTAGGCTAAAAAAATTAAGAAAATGTTAGTAGTAAGTCCTTACCTACCAATAATTATCTTGAATGTAAATTGATTAAATACTTCAATAAAAAGGTATAGAGTGACTGAGTGAACTAAAAAAACAAGACACAACTATATGCTGCCTCAAGAGACTCACCTCATTTTTAAGAAGACACATAAACTGAAACTAAAGGAATTGAGAAGATATTCCATGCAAATAGAATCCAAAAGAGAATAGGAGTAGCTATACTTATATAAAATAGACTTTAAGTAAAAAAACAAGACAAAGAAGGACATTATATAAAGGAGTAACTTCTTCAAGAAGTTAATAATACTTGTAAATATTTATTCTAACAACAGAAATATTTAAAGAAAATATTAAAGGTTCTGAAGAGAGAGACAGATTGCTATATAATAATCATAAGAGACTTCAATGGCCCACTTTCAATAATGGATAGATCATACAGACAGAAAATTAGTAAGAGCATGTTGGATGTCAATGGCACGTTAGACCAACTGGACCTAACAAACATATACAGAACATTCCAACCACAGCGACTGAACATGCATTCTTCTCAAATGCACACATCCCAGTCTGCAAGATAGATCATATGTTAGGCCATAGGACAGTCTTTGTAAGTGTTAGAATACTGAAATCGTATCAAGTACCTTTTCCAACCACAATGGTATGAAACAGTAATCAATAATGGAAGGAATACGGTAAAATTCACACATGCATGGGAAATAAACAACTTGTTTCTGAACAACCAACGGGTCAATGAAGAAATTAAAATGTAAATTAAAAAATTTCTGAGACAAATGAAAATAAAAACACAACATACCAATACTTATGGGATGCAGCAAAAGCAGTTCTAAGAATAGTGTTTATAGCAAAAAATGTGTACCTAATGAAAGAAGAAAGATCTCACATAAACAAATTGATGTAACACCTCAAGAAAATAGAAAAAGAACAAACTAAGCACAATGTCAGCAGAAAGAAAGAAATAATAAAGATCAGAGCAGAAATAAATGAATTAGAGACTAGAAAAATAATACAAAAGATCAACAAAACTAAGAATTAGTTTTTTTGAAAATATAAACAAAATCAACACATCTTTAGCAATACTAAGAAAAAGAAGAATCAAAACCAGAAATGGAAAAGTGAACTGACACCACAGAAATACTAACAATCATAGGAGACTATTATGGACAATTATACACCAAAACATTAGGTAACCTAGAAGAAATGGATAAATTTCTAGACCCATGCAACTGACCAAGACAGAATCATGAAGAAAGAGAAAATTTGAGCTGACCAATAATGAATAATGAGATTGAATTAGTAATAAAAAGTCTTCAATCAAAGAAAAGCTCACAATCTTATGGCTTCACTGCTGAATTCTATAAAATAGTTAAAGAATTAATATCAATATTTAAAATACTATTCCAAAAAATTGAACAGGAAGGAACACTTTCAAACTCTTTTTACAAGACCAGCATTGCTCTGATACCAAAGCCAGCAAAGGATATCACATCAAAAGAAAATTATAGGCCATTATTCATGATGAATATAGATGCAAAAATTCTTAACAAAATACTAACAAACCAAATTTAACATTAAAAGGATCATTCACCATGATCAAGTG